>CABFOQ010053971.1:30905-49628 GCA_900660455.1 Gephyroberyx darwinii
ACAATATGCAGGGAAATGTACTGTATACACATGCCTAATGTTTCCTGGTTTCCAACTTGTGTGCACGCTCTGAAGCTACTTTTCCCTCTGTTAGTTTTGAAACGTGTTAGGAAGCTGTGAGAAAGAACCAGCTGCGACTGGATAGAAGTGTACCTTTCGTAACGATATTTGCAGGTGCCTCATTGGTCCCGGAGAGCATCGGTGTGTATAAATAACAAGGGTGTGTCCGTGGGTCGATGTCTTGCTTTTCTCTCATCCAGGGATAACATGAAGTTGTTGATTCTTGTGGCACTCTTTGGGCTCAGCCTGGCCCAGCACAACCCCCACACCAAGCATGGCAGGACAGCCATTGTCCACCTGTTTGAGTGGCGCTGGGCAGACATTGCTGCAGAGTGTGAGCGCTTCTTGGCTCCCAATGGCTTTGGTGGAGTTCAGGTATGTATGGCTGAATACAGGTGCATAGCACACTCTAAGAGCAGAAAGATGCTTCCTCTTTTGTCTATAAAATAAGGTGTATATCTTATATCAGTGGTGTCCAATCATGTGCCATGGAGGGCCGAGAGTATGCAGGTTTTCACTCCAACCAAAGACTACAGCAGGTGATTTCACTGATTAGTCCCTCCTCTCTGGTTGAAGGTGTGTTAATCAGTGAAATCACCTGCTGTATTCTTTGGTTGAGTGAAAACCTGCACACTCTCAGCCCTCCATGGCACATGATTGGACACCACTGCTTTAGAGGCTAACTGGTTTCTGATCAGCACTCCTATTCAAAGATACTTTGAGCATACACGTGCAGATGCCATCAGTCAGACCTCAGTCCATCACCGCAAACCACATTATGTAACACCACATCTTGGAACCAAATCACCAGTTTTAACAATGCCGCACATGTGGAGAGAGCAGACAACGTCACAGTCACACCCAATGCTGCCATCTTTTGGTATTATCACTTCCTCAACATGATTGATGTCAGAATGACCTTTATCTATTTTACTCATCTGTAGGTATGGCACCTGCTTCATTGATAATAAGTGTTAGAATAGCATAAGGTGACATGCCCCACCCCTCCCCCCAACACACCTTGCCACATCTGTCCTGTCAAAAATATGTCAAAAAATACCTTATGACTATCCAGTTGGACTAAAATAGTGTGTTTTTTTATCACACTGAATGGTAGAAAGGCAGCTAACAGAGTGCAGGTTTTATTGTTCTCCTGTCTTCTTGTATCCTATAGCCCGATAGTGTCCAGTGCGCTGGCATCTATTAACAGTCGCTGGGACCTGCCAGTGTTCACCTTGCCCTTCAACATCCTGGTGTGTCTCCACATGGTTGCCACTGGCCACTACAACCACCACTTTCCCCAAGTGCTCATCCAGCCTCGCTCCGAGCTCCCCAACATCACCTGGGCTGACATCGATATAGCCAAGGTTAGAGACAAGCCAGGATGTGTTTGTTATTGTGTCATATTTCTCTGAACGTTTGGTGTGGACTGGTATACTCTAGATGCCTCAGTGCCGTGTGTGTGAATGTGTGCGAGGCTGCATTTTCTACCAGAAAAGCCACTTCAGACCAGTTATGGTGCTAGCTGAGATTTAAGATTAAGAGATTTACCCTCATTCCTGCACTAAGCACTTACTGTTTGTTTGCCTCACCTCACACACACCACACACACAAGTGTGCACAAGTGTGGGTCACATGCAGAAATGTTCATGGTTTGAGTTCAGATTCACTTTGACGTGATGACATTTCAACGTGGGAAATTGTGGTATTCTGGTACTACAATAGACCTTGTTCACTTTCCCTGCATGACATATACTGTAACTAGATTAGATTTATTTTTGGGAACAATGTGTTATTACAGGCCTTACTTAATAGAGAGATTGCAATCAACGTACTCTGTAATCTACAATAGGATTTAACCTTTCTGTGTCTATCCTGTTAGCTGTTCACATCAGTGCCTGTTGGGATAGGTCAGGTGTATGGCTGTGACAACCCCTGGACAGGAGGAATCTTCATCATTGCACTCTTCATCTCCTCCCCTATCACCTGTGCCCATGCTGTCCTGGGATCTGCAGTGGGTATGGTCTCAGGTGAGAGAGCTTGATAACAGCATATAGGCCGAAGGGAAAGGGTGTGGAGAAATCAACTAATGTAAAAATCATTTTGTATTCCCCCATTTTAAACATAATGTCCTAAAATCAGTTCAATCAGAATGTACTAGAATTAAGTATTGTTGGAAAAATGATAATAATAACACAGGGCATCTTATATATTTGCTTACTTACGTGCTTATCAGATGAATTCAGCAGTGTGTAACTCTTGAAAGCCACCCTCTATCAGTTCACGATTCACAACCCCAAATATCAATCCGCAAAATAACCAAGTAACACATTTTTTTCTGTTTCTCAATATCTTTCACCTTTTTAAGAAACAAACTTTTAAATTAAATATAGAAACACGTAAAGTCAGCAATATGTGTTAAAAAGGAAGATTGTGTTTGCAGCCCATCCTTGGGAGTTGAGGTAAGCTCATGCAGAATTGGCTTTCATTAAAGGTTTGTGTGTGTGTTTTTTAAGGGTTGGCTCTGGCTGCTCCATTTGGGGACATTTACTTTGGCCTCTGGGGTTACAACTGTGTGTTAGCCTGCATTGCCATCGGAGGAATGTTTTACGCTCTCACCTGGCAGGTGCACCTGCTCGCTATTACCTGTGGTGAGTAGACACACAGTAGACACAGTAATAATTAAGCACACTAATAATTAAACACATCTAACTCAGACAGTAAGTTCACACAATGTGCAACACTGTAGTTTGTAATCAGGGTCGTACACCGAACAGTATATACAGTGAGGATCAGTAACGCTTCTCGTCTCCTCCTCAGGTTTTTTCTGTGCATATCTTGGCTCAGCCATTGCCAACATTATGTCGACCGTAAGTACACTACTTCTCTCAAACCTATTCCTATAACATCGCATCACAAACACCGCTAACTGCAAGGTAATGTATTTATTTTTCATTTACAGTTTGGTCTTCCAGCCTGCACCTGGCCTTTCTGTCTCTCTGCTCTTACCTTTCTCCTAATCACCACCGAGACCACAAAGATCTTCAAGCTGCCGCTGGCCAAGGTCACGTACCCTGAGAAAAACCTGTGCTTCTTCTGGAAGCTCAAGAAGCAGGAGAAAATGGAAGAGGAGAGGGAGATGAGAGAGAGAGAGGACCAGCTAAAGTCCACTGAAGAAGAGGAGAAGCTAAATGAGAAAGAACAACTGAGGCTTGAGCTTGAAAGAATGGAAGAGGGGAAAACAATGAGTAACTCATCAGAGGGACAAAATGAGGACACAAACTCTGAAGGCAGCGATGGGACAACAAACGATAATTTAACTGAAGACCACATCGCAATTAATATATAATCTAAATATCACCATGTGTATATGTCCACATGGGTGGAGAGAGAGAGAGAGAGAGAGAGAGAGAGAGAGAGAGAGAGAGAGAGAATGGTTCTTGATTGGCTCTTAGATGTGTGAAGGATGTAAAATGTTATGTGTATCTGTAGTCTCAGGGGGGAATGTTTTCTTGCATGGTGGAACGTACATGGCGTCACTCTACGCTTGTTTGTTTGTTTGTTTTTAATTTTCCACCGAATGTATTGTGTTTGTGTTGTATTGTGTCCATCATTGTGTTTTAGTCACTACCGCTAGCTTGCTGGCTACATTGTTATTGTTACACAAAAGATGGGGATTTTGAAAAAGTAACACAAAGGAAGTGGAAAAGGAGAAGTGTTCCTCCTCGTTCCCCAATGAGGCAGCTATGCCACCTGTAATTCTATTAAATTATATTTTTTAAATAAATATTAAAAGTTCAATCTGGTCCATGTTGGTTTATTCAAGGTCTTCTGAAGAAATTGTGTCACATAACTCACATAATACAGAAAATAAGTTGCTACTGCTACACACAATTTCATAAGATTCAAACTTGTGTGATCATGTGCTGTTGTAAATTGATAGATGAATGTTTGAAGACAAAAGTTGCTTCAATTTCCAATTATCTAAGCAGATATTGTACATTATCTGTATAAAATGCAGGGTGCCAAAGATTTTGGCCAGAACTGTAGGTGCCTCACATATTGTGCAAGAGATCGTAAAATCGTAAAATCACCCATAGGTGTGAATGGCAGTGTGAGTGACCAATCCCTGCCTTCTGCCCAATGCATGTAGGGATAGGCTCCAGCCCTATATAGGAATAAAGAGCTAAATAAGATCAGTTGGGTCACTCAGTCGAAGACAGAGAGTGGAGTGATACTGGCTGGGGTTTATTGACCTTTTTGTGTCAAACATACGAATTAGGGGGGATTTCAGGACCAGCTGTGAGTGAATTATTGTTTAAATCGTGGTTCTCTTTAGAAGTCCTGGGGTCATTTGGAATTTAACCATCTCAGACAATCGATGCACCGGGAAAACTGGAAGGGCAAGATTCCTACTGCGAACTTGGAGCATCTCTGAGTTGGTGCCAGCATTGGGGGTGGGGCAGAGGACGTGCTTAGCTGAAGCGCAGTGAAGGGTGTTCCCCCACTACCAGTATCAACCGGGTAACCGGGCAAGCATACTGGGTATGCTATATATTCTACCTCAGGGAGTGCCCTCCCTGATTGCTGTGACTGAGGCGACCAGCCATTGTTTTTCACGTTAGTGATTTGTAACTGGATTGATGCATTAACATAGCTTCCTGTGTTAATATTTGCGCCCTATTTCCCAACTGTCCTTCAGTTGGTTCCAGGTCCACCACCGGTGGGGAACCACTCTTTGCTTGTCCGCTGGTGGCATTGGTGTTCAGATTAATTCTCACTGGGTTTCAGGTTTAGTTGTTCACCATGTGCAAGTAATTCCACATATTTCACTAATTTAAGGTCACCTTAACTCTGTTCACAACCATTCCCCTTATACTGGTTACACTATTCTCTTGTTCTTAAGTCTATTCTTCTGTTCACACCTCTTTTGTGGTCAATATCTGGGTTCTCAGTGTGAAAAAATGTAAACACTTCTGACTATCATAACTATTGCTCAAGGTTTATGCATTCAGTCAGGGAACGGGTACCAAATTTAGCCAAGACTACTATATTGGACATCTCACAGGGCTAGCTGGTCCCATCATGTGTCACATTCTCAGCAACGTGCCATCATTCATTCACATCAATATGAGATTATTTTTTAACTACTGTGTTAAAATTAGTTGACCCGGAGGACAAAAATTTCACTACTGATAATGATGTTTGCCTTGTTATCTAGTATGTGACAATAAACTTGAAACTTGAAACTTATATAACTTATGTAACTTATATAACTACTTACCTTACCAAGCTGAATACAGCCCCTATTATGTAATTTATCTAGAAACTTTAATCAGATTTCCACAACTCGTTTAAACTATGTTCACAGTCTTGAACATGACCTCAGTGAAATAGTTATAGACAATCAATGAAACCTCAGGATGTTTCACATGTTTGGCATATCATCCTTTTGATCTTATGTAGCCTTATGGGGTTGTGTCCTCGTGTGCTTTCAGTTGAACAGCACAACTTAGGGTTAGGCCCATTAAATTAACAGTGCAAATAAAAACACAATTTCAATAGCTTTTTGTGTGGCAGATGTACAGTCTGGATCCATAGATCATGAGTGAGAGACTGTGGTACCATGTAATGTTTCTTGTTTTCAAACCAAAATGATTTTATTCTATAGCAATGTTAACAGTAATGCTAACAGTGATGCTAGTAATGCAGCATTCTAAAAGTACATTTAAAAATAAATAAAAAGGTCCACAGAAATGAATATATAAAATCTGACAAAATAATAAATATATATTTTTCTCCTGTATGTTTTCATTTCTGTATTTATTTCCCTAATCATTTATTTATTTCCCTAATTATTAATTTCTGTATTTATTTATTTCCCTGTGTAGTCATTTCTGTAGTTCTTTCTTTCTGTATATCCTTATGATATTGACGGGGCATCAATCAACGCATGTCACAGTGTCATCCAACTCCCATGGGAGCCTTGCTCCCCCACCAGTTGCTAGACTACATTACTATGCTAACTGCTCCATACAAACAAGCAATAGCCAGAGATTTGAGACTCCTGGCTAAATATTATTCACTTTACTAATAATAATTATAATCTGCAAGGTGAACATGCAGGAATGCTTGTAAAACTTCTAATGGACTGTTAATTCTAATAGCCGACCTGTTGACTGGAGTCACTGGAAAAGTATATTCCATTCACATCTTACTCCTCCATATTCTAAGGGTAATTGACAGAAGAGCATGTGAAAGACAGCTACAAGACATAGACATCTCAGTTATGTAATTTTCTCAGTTAAGTCTCATTATGTCCACATTGATTTTTATAGGCAAAATGTGCAACAAACCAGAAGAGGAGTAAGATGTGAATGGGATATACTTTTCCAGTGACTCCAGCCAACAGGTCGGCTATTAGAATTAATCATCCATTAGAATGAAAATGTTCAGCATTCCTGCACGTTCACCTTGTGTATTATTATTATTATGTCAGTAATATTTAGCCAGGAGTCTCAAATCTCTGGCTACCTCTTGCCTTTATGCAGCTAGTTGTGCACTAACGTAGTCTAGCAAACAACCAATGAGAGTTAAGTTACACTGTGACAGACTTTGACACCCCCTCGTTATGTGGACGGGGACAGATATTAAATAAGAAGCTGACTTTGTGAAATCTTAGAATACTTGTTTGACTTTGTATACAAAAACAACCTTAATATTAAGTCAGTAATAACACGTCTTAATCAGAAGACATACCCATTCCCTGAATATCACCCAGGGCATTGTCATGTTTTCCAATTAATTCCCATTAAAGCTGTACATCCTTGTGGCATCACAGATAAGAAAGCAGGACAAACTCTTCATTTCTGGGAGGAAGGAATAGAACTGTCACCCTGGTGCACTGAATGTAATTTTATGTAATCAGGAGAAGAAAGCTGTCCATCCACTCAAATAGCACAGCGTAGCGCCTGATGGAAATAATTTGCAATTTTAAGGTGCCATTTATAATTTGATCATTTTAAAAAGTCCCATTTTAAAAGTCTAATTTGAAAGGGTCCCAAGATTTTGACAATCTACCCTCAAAAGAACCTTTGAGGTTTTGCCCTTGATAAGCTACTCAAGGTAATGACAATAAAGTCAGTAGAGTTTTATCTGAAAACTGTACAGAATACAGATAGAATTTAGAAAGCACATGTAAAATACCTGACAATATTGCATTTGCTAACACAACAGTGTAGTAAAAGCTACCAAATTAATGATTTAATTACCAGTACACAGGATCTAACTATCCTGTTAAGTGTGCAATTTAGGCTGAGTACAGAAATGGGATAGATCCAATCCTGTCTGTCATGATTATGAGACAGACCCACTCTGAGGTAGGTAATGTAATTCATGCTGCAGATTACTGATATATTACATTAATTTGTTGATTTCATAACCATGAACAATAAACATACAGGCATTTATCATTGTGTCCCTGGTACAAAGACACAGGATCTGATGCAACTATCCTATATGTAGAGAGACACAGTGACACACTTGTCAGTCACCCTGCCTCCCCCTAACCTTAGCCTTGATGGTGAGAGAAATAAGAGAGAGATAGACAGAAGGAGATAGAGAGAGATGTGGAGATACGGGGCTATGCGTTGTCACATAGGTAGAAGATTATGACATGTGTTTACTCTAAATGTCAATGACTACCTAAACCACATATGCATGACAAATGTTTCACAAATGCAGCAGTAGCAGTCGCTGCAAACGTTGAAAACGTTTGTGAACCCTTTTCAGTTACCTGCATCCCTGCGTAAATGGCTCCTAAAATATGTTCTGATCTTCATCCAAGTCTCCTCAGGCACACCTGGACCAATTAAGGTATTATGAAAACGTGAAGCCTCTAATTGGTTCAGGTGTGCCTGAGTAGAGCTGCAGCAAAAACCTGTAGGACAAGGGACATTTGAGGACTGGATTGGGGACAACTGCTCTAGGATAATGACTTCTATGGAAGAGGGTAATTGAAGTCACACGAAAGAAAGAGTTCACGGGAGGATACTAAGGAGGAAACCACTGCTTTCCACAAAAAAACATGCCTGTCTCAAGTTGTGACCACCTGGATGTTCCACAAATTACTGGAACAATGTTCTGTGGACAGACGACACAGAAATTAAACCTTTTGGCCACAACACTATGTTTGGAGGAGAAAAAATATTGCATACCAACAGAAAAACCTCATCCCAACTGTGAAGCATGGTGGAGGGAGCATCATGGTTTGGGACTACTTTGCTGCCTCAAGGTCTGGACAACTTCAATCATTGAGGGATTGAGGGTTGGGTCATGCAGCATGACAATGACCCCAAACACAAAAGTGAGTCCTGACCTTAACCCTATTGAAATATCATTTTTGTTCGTATCTGAATTTATTTGTTAGTACGATCAAAACCGACGATTGTTTGGAAACATGCAGGAATATGTTTGTGTGTTTGGAAACATGCAGGAAGGCACTTAGACTGAAAGAAAAATCAATTACAGTGGTGCCAAAGATCAGACCATAATTTAGGAGCCATTTATACTGGAATGCAGGTGATTCAAAAGGGTTCACAAACGTCTACACACTGATGACATCTGGGTATGTCAGAAAAGGAGGTCTGTGATGAGTTAGTCAAGTTTATTTGTCACGTAGTGAATACAGCAGGTGTGTTCTATACAGTGAAATGCTTAGTTACAAGACTTACCTACAGTGCAAAAGATACTAGAATCAAAAATCAAGTACAATAATAACAAAAACAAATATTTAAAAAATATATATATAAAGTGTAGAAGTACAGGATGAATGGCAGGGGTGGGTGGTAGAGTCTGTAAGGTGCATAGAGTCAGTGCAGGTTAGGGATGGAGTGGATCGACCAGGATGCCATCGGTCAGCTGTTGAGCAGTCTTATGGCTTGGGGTAGAAGCTGTCTCGGAGCCTGAGAGCCGGTATCGTTTGCCAGACGGTAAAAGAGTGAACAGTCTGTGAGCTGGGTGACTGAGGTCCTTGGTGATTTTCAGGGCTTTCCTCTGACACCGCCTGGTATAGATGTCCTGAATGGCAGGTAGCTCGGCCACAGTGATGTACTCAGCCGTCCACACCACCCTCTGTGGCGCTTTGCGGTCGAGGGCTGTGCTGTTGCCATATCAGGCGGTGATGCACCCAGTCAAGATGCTCTCAATGGTGCAGCTGTAGAACTTGCAGAGGATCTTGGGGCTCATACCAAATCGCTTCAGTATCCTGAGTGGGAAGAGGCGCTGCCGCTCTCTCTTCACAACTCTTCACGTGCTCCACCTCAGCTGATGTGGATGGGGGCGTGCATGCACCCGTTTCCTGTAGTCCACGATCAGCTCCTTGGTCTTGCCGATGTTGAGCGAAAGGTTATTGTCCTGGCACCACACTGCCAGGCCGCTGACCTCCTCTCTGTAGGCTGTAGTTAGACCCTAAAGCCATGAAGTTTATATGTCATGCGATCTGATGGTGATCTTTGATCAGCATCAGACTTCCCCAGGTCTTTTTGTCATTTGAGGTCCGAGGTCTTGTGGTTCAGCATGACAGGGAAATCCTCTTAACTACTTTCCTACACTTTACTCTCCTGTACTAGAGCTATGAATCTATTATCTGATCAAACTAAGGACCTTTATCCATCTAAAAATATCTGATCCCTATCGTGCTCTCTCTCACATACACTGAGAGCTGCTCATCATAGTCATAAAGATGTTGAGTAGCAGGAGCCACTAATACCACAGCCATCCAGTAGGCCTGCCAGATGTCGTTAAAGTCATGGGGATTATGCAGTCGCATGAGCTGATAGTGATCTTAAGTATCTCATCTATTGTGAGAGGTTTCATGCATGCCTTGGTGTTATGTCTCACGTGATACCTGTGGCCTCATGGTTTGGAATGAGGACATAGTTTTCCTCATTATATCATAACTCACGTGAGTCCTTATCTTCACATGGCTCCCATTACTTTCTCATACATGCGTGCACACATTTTTTCTTCACTTCTATAAACTCTGTTACATTTCCTATCACCCATGTTTTTGGTTTTTGCATCATCTGATGAAATGGCATGCTCAGTTTTAGTTTTTTTTTTTGCATATCACAGATTTATGACTCAAAAGGACTCATGAACAACCTCAATAGAATGGTGTGTTAACTGAGTTCAGATCATATTAGCACTTGTCCACACAATCTGTAACTAATGCAATACACCCTCCTGCCCTGCGCCCTATGAGGCTAATATAACATAATGGTATTAGAATAAGACAGTGTAGTTGTAGACTGGTGTGATGGCGGGTTGTTTCCAAAAGCTTGCTCTTTAATCTGGTAACTGCGCTGGAGGTTGCTATTGAGCGGTCACAAGACCTATGTCAGTCAATACCTGACATGAAAAATGATTATCAGTGATTATCTGATTATCAGTGATGCACAGAGCCCTTTGAGGACAGCCTCTGAATGAAGAAATGCTAACCCATATGCCAGTTGAAGACAACTGACTCAGGATGAGCTTAGAAAAGTCTGACAAAGTGACTTTTGAGACCCAATTAAAGATTATTACTATCTTGATTTAGCATTTCATGATTTAGGGCCCTTATGTAAGGCTATGGTATGGTAGTGAGTGCCCATGATAAGAGAATGGTGCTACAGTCTAAACCGGAGTTCCTCAAATCCTGGGCCTCGGGGTCCAGACTGCTGCTGGTTTTCTCCCCTACCAGGAAGTTAACTGCATTCACCTGGCATCCCAGGTCTTAATCAATCCCTGATCAGACAGCTAGAATGGAAATTACCTGGCAGAATAGAGGACCAGCAGTACTCTGGACCCCAAGGCTCAGGATTTGAGGACCACTGGTCTAAACCAAAAATGACATGAACAGGATTCAGAGACCTATTTTGGACAATGTCATCTCTCCTAATTTTGTTGTCTGTTATTACCAACAACAAAACCATTAACTCAAGTGCCACTGGATTCATTATCAATTACTTCTAGCTTCTGTCAGGCAAACAGGCTGGGACTCACGCGCAGGGAAGAACAGACACGTTAGTAAAAGTTCAACACCAATTGAATGAATCCTCTGATAGGCTGGGCAGGAACACGTGACAAGCAGAAAGGTGAAACTAGGTTGGTGGGCAGAGACAGGGAGACAGGCTATGAGGAATAACTGCTGCCAGGATCCATGACAGCTTCTATGTCAGCTAATCATTACTAAATATTATTAGTATCATTTCATCACTTAATCTGGGTTGTGTGACAAGAGAGTGGATCTGTGCAGGCTCCTACCTGCAAGTGGCTCCTACCTGCATTGTGTTTGAAGAGGAGAGAGGAATCAGGTCTCTCCTGTGTCTTCTGTCTTCATATGTTACTGTTGGCTGACTGGCTCCACTGGTTGGCCTGCCTTTTTTGTGCCTTGTAAACTGGATTTATAGCCCATTAATATGTTGATTATATCTGTTAGTTCATACCAAATCATTATGTACAAAGGTATTAAGTCACCACACTAACAGTAACCAAGGTATGACTCATTCATTTGTTATTGGCGAGCTTCAGGACTTCCTGACAGTTCTTCCATTAATCCATGTTGATTCATGCATTAGTTAGTGTATTAATTCAAGTGTTTTTTTCTCTTGTACCAATATTTGTACCTGCTTCATGTCTGTCAGAGTATATTGCCACGTGTATGATGATGATGTGGGCTAATGGTTTTGATAGTGTGAGTAGAACATGGACCTCCTCTTCTAGACACCGGGGTAGTCTATTGGACTTCGCTGACACATTTATGACTTGACTCATTGTGATGTTTATAAAAGCTTGTGTGAATTGTGGCTCTACCCTTCTATATGATGCCATTTTAAGCTATACATTTGAGGATATTAAAAAGTGTCCTGCTTAAATACATAAATGCATAAACCATGCATTGGTATGTGTGGCAGACTGGGGGAGGGTGGGGGTGAGGTGTAGGCTGGATCCAGGAGAGAGTTGAGTCAGAGGACTGACTCTCCCTGGATCCAGCACTGGCTGCGACCAATTAAGGCTGATTGCAGCCGGGCCCTTTTAACCTGTGTGTGCATGTGTGAACGGGAGAAGTGTCTGAGTGAGCCATAGCCCTGATACAGGACCCTTTGAGAGTCTTTCATCGTATGGGTTGTTTACCTCGCCCAAAGAGTCCTGTCCTGCTCCATTGATTTTTTACCCTACAAAAGTCAGGGAGCCCGATAAAGAAACCAATACGGCAAATTTCACTTAGCCAAACAGATGTCCGTAATCCTGCTGTACACTGCTGTACATTATGTCAGCTGCAACCTGCTCTGAATACTAACAAATGTTTACAACAATGGAAATAGACCACAAATGCTTTCCGAAGAGAAAGAGAGAAAGTGTGAGTGTGAAAATACTGGCTTTATGATGGCTATATGATGGCTTCCAGCTGCTTGCTTGCCCTACCAAGTCTTCATAGTAGAACACAAAATTCTATAACATACTCACAACATGCATGCACACACCTCGAAACCAGCATGTGTGCCATACATAATTGAAACGTGATCATCTTCAAAGCTGTCTAACATGATAAACCTATTTTAGTTTGAATGACAGCTTTATATTTGGGCGTGGACATATTGGTGTGAACAAAGTTTCCATGCTTTATAGATAATTTCCCAGCATATATTCGGGGCACGGTACATTTCTACAGCTAACACAACACGTTATACACGTTTTTGTTCTTAAGTGCCTTTGGTACCCTCAAAGGTGCTCTAAAAATGCAAGCTATTATTATTAAGTGTAGCATCTAAGGTCACTAAAATCAACATTTGATATGTAGTCCAATATATCCAAATCAATATCAAAAGTAAATTATCAAATATCAAATCTAAAATTAAAGATTCATCTCTGGTTGATTGCATTAGCCATTGTTTATCTGATCTACAGATGTAAAGAAAAAGCATATTTCAAACACCTATTAATCATCAGGCCTTAATCATCAACCTGAAGAACAAGAATTAGGACCATGATGCAAGTTGCCAAAAGAGCTAGATAGACCTCTGGTGGTACAACTGAGAAGCATGTTGTGAGAGTTATGGCAGTGTGAATCCCTAAATATCCTTTAGTCATCTACAGTGCCCTCAGAAAGTATTCAGTAGCCCCTTTACTCTATCCGAATTTTGTGGTGTTGCAACCTGAATTCAAAATGGATCATATTGAGATTTTTCTAACCAAGAATTTGCACAAAACACCCCATAATGGCAAAGTGAAAACCTGTTTTTAGATGCAAATTTATTGAAAATGAAATACAAAAATCTCATTTAAATAAATATTTAATCCCCTTAATACTCTGTAGAAGCACTTTTGACAGTGATTACAGCTTTGAGTCTTTTTGGATATAACTATCAGCTTTGCACCTGGATTTGGGGATTTTCTCCTTGCAGATTTGCTGTCGTTCGATAGATTTTCAGCGGCATTTCAATGTTCTGCAGGCTTTGACTGGGCCCCTCAAGGACTTTGACATTCTTGGCCATTCCAGTGCATTTTGGCTATATGTGTTTTAAAAAAACACAAAAGTCAAGTTCAGAAAACAAATTTTATTTATATTTTCTTGACACGAAGAGCCACACAATTTCAATAGTTTCTGTAGCATTCCGCCACAGTGCAAAAACACACACAGTCTGAGTGGGTTTACAGCAGAGTTGGTACTCTAAATACAATCTTCTTATCAAACCAGCAACAGTACCAATTCAACAACTTCACGTGAACCTTGTACCTGATCAGTAAGAATGACATGAGCTTATCTCAGCATTGCGACTGATTTCTTTTACCCAGAATATGATGTGAAATTAGTTTCCCAACACCTTTAATTCAATTATACTGCCTAACAATAACACCAAATGAGATTGAGAGTCACATGTTAACCAATAACGGAGGCACAGACCTGGTGAGGAAAACTGGCTGGCCAATGAAAGGACCAGATCTATTGAACACCAGAATGTCAGATGGATGGAGTGAAGAAGTGAGAAATATTCCCTTGTCACAGGTTCTGGATGAATGTAAAAGTGTAACAAAATAAGATCTTGGGAGAGTAGTTTAGAAAACATGTACCTTAGATATTTAAATCATAGAGAAAATGGAGATACTTTCCCAAACCATAGCTACTCTCACTTTGCAAAACAGGTTACCATTGGAGATTAATTATTTTTTTGTGGATGATTTCATGGGCAACAGCCTACTGGACAGATCAGTCAGGCCCAATATAGATGTTCTTCTATATGCTTTTTGTCTTCAATATGCACATTAGCCCTTAAACAACATTCATCAGCAAAGGGCCTCCCAGCTGTGGTCTACATCAACAAAGACAGTAAAAAGTATTTGACCAAGACTCTTGATCAAGTTTATGTGTACATGTCCTCTTTACACACTATTTACAGAACAGAAAGCAAATCTTAAAATGTGAAAAGTCTGCAGATGCTTAAAACAATATATCCAAAACAGCAGGCAAAAAGCTGTGGAGTGAGCATATTTACATCATAATTACAAGTTTACAAGCACATTGTGACTTTGGGAATAAGTCTGTACAATGATTGCATTGCACGCAAGGAAAAAAAGCAACCAAAACAATACAATACTAACAATTCAGTCAGAGCAAAACTGGGCTCATGAATGGGAGTGAATGAAAGAAATGAATCATTTGGTTCCTATGTGCATTGCCTGGTCTCCCCTAAGACACATTGGTTGTTCAATTAAACCTGCATTGCTGTGCAGTATCTACTGTACACAGTGGGTAGGTTGCTCACTACATTCAATTGATACCAACACAAGTTGGGTATTTCAACCTATCAATCAACCAATCTACCAGCCAAACAATTACTCACATGGTAAATTCTTCAGGTTGCATGAGTAAGAAACTGAGTCCAGTATGGCAAGCAGATTTCATTTCATAACACAGCGATGCATGGTTTGTTGAACTATAATAGTAATTCCATCTCTCTTGTAATAGGAGTCATCCCTAACTGCTGCCATATATCCCATGGCTGAGAGGAAGTCTAGGACTGACTAACTTGCAAATACATACATAAACTGTATTGTTGACATTCTTCACACTTGCCCTTTTCTTTGAGGATCATAATTCACAGATCAAGTGCCCGTGAACAGGCTGAGCAAAAGCAGTGTGGGCAAAGTGCTGCTTTCGAAAAGCATGATTGTCTTTTCAAGCATGTGGTTGAGGTGAGGGCCGTAGAGGAGAGGTTTGGTCGACAGCGTGTGAGGAGTGTGAGCTGGCATCTGACAACATCCTGTCAGACACACAATCAGAGCCACCCTGAGCTAGCAACTACAACTCACAGGACCAATGTCAGAAAAAAAACCCTTCCATTCAGGAAGAGTACAACCTTTCTCTTTAAGTAGTACTCTGAATTGGATAAAGGGAGTTAGAGACACAGTCCTACAATAGTGCAAACACTGCTGTTGTCTTGACGACATGCCCCAGTTGCCAGGCCAACAGCTGGCGGGGCGGAGACTGGTGGAGTGTCAGTATTAGAGCCATTCTTGGAGTGTAGGAAGGTTCCTGTCCATCCAGCGCTGGTTCATCCTGATAGTTTCTAATGCCTCCTGGATACTCCGCATCTGAGAGCCTCGCTCCTTCAGACTGGTGAAGAAGCCCTGCACCTGCACAACACACACACACGAATTGAGATGTTGGCCGGATTACGCTTGACCTAAGACACAGAGACAAAAGATACTCCACAACCTGTTATCACGATCATTTTAACCACCAAGTACAATAATATACAGGGATTTGTCTTTAAAGTAATGTGAACATATTATATAACTGCATGTATGATGTACATGCCCAGGGGATGTAAGTGAATTCTAGGAAGGATACAACTCTAAAAGAATTTGGACAGCAAATCATTGATACTACATATATGCTTATTACTTTGGATGTAAAATATGGTTCCTCCATTTCAGGATGCCAAAAGTATTTCGACAGACATGTAGTCAAAAACAGATTCATATTCAGTGACTTCTGAAAGTTGACAACCCATAAACATCACCAGATCTTTTGAGATTCTCTCTCACTGCAAATTATGAGGATTCCCCTGTGAGTATGCTAACCTCTAAATTACCCCGAAGCAGTATGGTTGGTAGAAACGTATAGGCTACCCTTGTGTCAGATTGGCATAAATGACTTCATCAATTTTCCGAGAAATTGTCCAAAGAATATTCTTTCAAAGCAAACACATGAAACATATGCATACTGTAAACAGCGATGTCTGCCCACACAGGCTCCCACAAACCCTGAAATACATTGCAATGTAAATGTACACTATGAGAACAAAAACAAATACATCAAACATACTTGATCAATTTGTGCCTGTGTGGAGAATTGGGAGGTGGTGGACTTGATGATGCTCTGTATGGCAAAGGAGCCCACAGGAAACCTAAAGTCAAAACCAGAAAATATGAATCAATTCACTCACGTTGTCCCATCCTTGTATACTTAAATCAAGCTTACGTGGAGCTGACAGGCCACTTACTTCTCTATGAGTCGGTCCCAGTTCTCCTGTATAAAGTTCCAGGCAAACAAGTGGCCGGCAAAGCCGTCACTCACGGTGCTGAGGACCAGTGGCAACTCCTGGGTCTGGATGAACCGCCCCTCCAGACCTGTCCTCAGAATCCTAGACAGACAGGGATGGGTGCTATGATCAAATTGTGTTTGTGCATATACAACCCATAACAGTATACTCACCACTATACGCTGTAGCATACGGCATGTGGATACTTTCAACATGCTATATGATCATTAAAATATGCTAACATCAGACTATAAGGCCAAAGGCTGACCTGTCTAGCGTCACTTCAGGTTAGTGTTTTGCTGATTCAATCAAACCCAAACAACAGTAACATCTTGGCAGAATACTGATGTTGGATCATTTTTTCCAGGTACATTCAGTACGCTTAAAGAGCCTCCTGATCAGCTGGTACTACATGCATCTCTTCAAGAAATACCTCACATCATCGTCTTCCTCCTCTGCTAGCTCTAATTAGCTCCCAATTCCTTTCTCCCTCTCTCCCATTTTTCATTTCTTCTTCATTTCTCTTTCCTACCTTTCCACGATATTCCTGTGACCCTGGAATATTCATCAGGACACTACGGTTCTGACCATTGCACCCCTTCTAGTAATGTTGGTGATTTAGGAATTAGGAATTTAAAGCTATTGAATATTGGCACAAAATACCGGCCATCAGCAACTTCAGTCTGAAAATAGTATCTGTAATAAGCCTTCAAATACCCGTCACAATGGCACTGCATGCCAGGAGCGCCCTGCCTGCCCAACAGAGCAGCGTGCACAACTGCTCATGTTTTCAGTAACAGTTAAGGGTTGTGAGGTAAATATAGGAGATACCGGGGTAAATATAGTCCTTTTGGAGTTACAGAGGAGTTGTTCGGCTACAATACAATTGGATTATGCTGCACGAGAGACTTTTTATGGCCATTTTGGAACGCTAAACAACCAGACACTGTTCACTTCAATTGTTTGAGAGAAAACTGAGACGTAACAGCGGGAGCTAATTCTCTGTGTTCCTTGGTCATACAAACTTCAATGGAGTATCAACTGACATGGAGTGAGTAGATAATGATACAATTTTCATTTTGGGGTGAACTGTTTCTTAAAATATATCATCTTGTGCACAAAACCAGCCTTTCCACAGCTCACATGTGCCCATACAGTATAGTATCCACACTGTAAGAAGGGGTTTTGCTAAATTATGGTGAAGATAATTCTGAATTATATTGGTGATGCCAAACTTAAAATGGACTACTTTTGGAAGAGGATGGATCAAATTTGGAGCGCAGTTGTTTGTAAATTGGAAGATGAGCAGAAGGGGAGAGTGAAGGAGGGGAAGGAACAGCTGTGAGCGATGAACAGAATTTCAAGTTGCTCAACTCCACTCACATGAGCTCTCTGCTACAGTCTTTAGACCTATGAATGTATTTGTTAATGGATTCTCCAGAGAGCTGTTCCAGACACCCATAATACTAGAGAAAACGTCTGTGTTTGGAGTACCATCTTAGCTCACAGTGTTTCAAACAGCCATAGCCATGCATTCAGATAGAACCAGCTGCTCTAACCCCTTAACCCATTTGAGCTCATGTTCAAATGGCAATGGCAAATTCTGGGGAACTTATCATATTTTACAGTTTTACTTAGTAATTCTATTCAATAGTGTCTCACTAGTTGAAAGATTCCCCACCCACGGTTTAAAAATCACTGCATCGATCCACTGCCTTGATAAATTTTACCAAGGCAGACTGCGTGGATGCTTCGCGTGGAGTGTTGTTTTTATTGAAAGAGAGGAAACTGAATCCCTACATATAAAATTATATATTATGTTTACTTGCCTTTGAAGTAAAGTAAAGAAAAGTAGGCTGGGCATTCAGACCCAGTATGAACACAGTTCAATGCAGTAATCAGACTGTGTTACTTGTCAAATTAAATTATCCACATGAAGAAGGAAGGAAGTTGCCTCTGGGTCCTGGGCAGGGTAGAAATCACATACTCACCATACTATATGCCGCGTGTCCTGAGTGGATGCGAGAGCCCGGAGCATCTTTCGCTTCTCTGCATCGTAGGTGACGGTTTCGTA
>CABFOQ010053972.1:8341-27283 GCA_900660455.1 Gephyroberyx darwinii
TGCAACACACACACACACACACACACACACACACACACACACACACACACACACACACACACCTACACAGCCACGATCCCAGCCACCTCTCACAACGCACACCTTCTTTTCCTGCCAAACGATAGCATAATGAAATGCACTGTTATTTATGTGCCATCAGACTGCAGACCTGGAAATGAAGTGCTCGTTAGCTGTATGGGTCTCTAAATAGATCATCAGCCGCTCAATATAGGGACAGACACACAACAATGACTCCCCATCTCAGGCACACTCCCGCCTTTTCTCTCACCTCACTTAAATGCCAACCATTTGCAGAAAATGATGCAACCACTCACAGCGTGCATGCATGCATGCACGGGAGGGCACTGCGGGATAATGTGCCGCTTCTAATATCGGAGGGAGTGAAAAGAAGAGGGGGAAGCCAGTTTCAGAAAATTCTGGCAGGAGGGGAAAGGAAAATATAAAATCAAAATGACAAGGAAATGACAAAGAGGGAAAAGTGAAATGACAAGGAGGGATGAGAGTCGGACGAATTCAGGGAGCAAAGGAGGGGGGGGAGAGGGAGGTGGAAGGAGAATGAGCGAGGAGTGAGTGGAGTAGTGGTGGAGGGTTGGCAGGAGAGGAGGGAGGGATTGTGGGTAGTTGTGGTGGTGGGGGAGGCTCTCTTTTCTCCAGTCATGCCTGTCCATGTTCCCTGGAAACGCCAGTTTCCCATTTGTCAGGGGGTCAGGCGTGGAATGCAAATGGTGGCCGCCGCCGCCTTATGTGGGCGGCTAATAGAGCGCTTGTCACCGCGAGGGCTACCGCTCGACGAGTTCACTTCAAAGCCTTATTATGACAGTCAGAGAGGTCAGTTGTGTGATTACGCCGAGCCGGAACCTTGTTACGTGCCAGGTAGCGAGGAAGAGGGAAGAAAGACAGGTGGCATTTACCAGGTGCACGGCAAACAGATCTCGTTTAATCTACTGGTGAGCATTAAGATCTTAAGACGAGTGAAAAACGGGGTGAGATGTTTCCCCTCGTTTACGACGAAGTCAGTGGACACCCCTACTAGTTATTGAGTTCAGGTGTTTCAGCCACCCTGTGTTTCAGGGTTTGGGCTTGGCCCCTTAGTTCCAGTGAAGGGTGATCTTCATGCTACAGGATACCAAGACATTTTAGCCAATCGGGCGCTTCCAACTTTGTGGCAACAGTTTGGGGAAGGGAACTTTGCTGTTCCAGCATGACTGTGCCCCTGTGCACAAAGTGAGGTCCATAAAGACATGGTTAGACGAGTTTGGTGTGGAGGAACTCGATTGGCCTGCACAGAGCCCTGACCTCAACCTCACTGAACACCTTTGGGAGGAAGTAGAACACCGATTGCAAGCCAGACCTTCTCATCCAACATCACTGCCTGACCTCACTAATGCTCTTTTGGCTGAATGGACACAATTCCCTCAGACACACTGCAAAAGCTTTTGGAAAGCCTTCCCAGAAGAGTGGCGGCTGTTATAGCCACAAAGGAGGTCCAACTCCATATTAATGCCCATGGTTTTAGAATGGGATGTCCAGCAAGCTCATATAGATGTGATGGTCAGGTGTCCACTGACTTTTGGCCATATGGTGTATGTTAAGGCCATGTTCAATGTCTGGGTGTGGTCCCAAAGTTGGCTTTTAATAAGACTCCTCTCATATTTCTGGAGGTATTGTTGGCTACAAATGTGTGGACTCCAGGAAGATTGCTGACTGAATTTTTATATAGTTAAAGGTCATCCGAATAAACAAGTTTGAGGTTTTTGATTATAATTTTGTATAAAGGTCCTGACACTATGTTGCTTTAACCTTCCCGAGACTCGGACACATAATTTAGGTTGAATGGAATACTCCAGGCTAGTGACAGCCCAATAAAAACCATACATTTTATAGGAAAATTCTACAAAAATCCCCCAAGAACTGTAAAGGGATGTGAGAAAAGTACCTATAAATTTTTTATCCCCAGAATATAAGTTTGAAAACCTCTTTTCTGTTGTATTTATTCTTGTACTGCGTGCATAGGGTTGGTTCAGAACGCTGCTGAAGCATTAAATGAAAAAAAACAATGACAGCAATTGTTTTCTGTGCCTTCTCTACTTAGTGTTATAGTATCCTCCCATCTCATTTGTCAAAAGCCAGTGCAATCAGTCTTCGTGCCTATACATGTTTGTTGGATCTCCCTTCACCTTTAGGATCATTCTCCACGTCTCTGAATACTTGAAGAATCACATTCAGTCAGTATAGCACATTAAGTACACACTTAATGTAATAAATGGCAGAGGCGGTACTCAAAACGCAGGCAGCTGTGCTCTTATGGCTTGAAGAGCTTGATCAAATATTTCCATCGCTGATGAGAGAGATTGTAAATTTTAAATGAATGAGTTGTTGTTTTGACAGCAACTAATTAATTGAAATATGTTTCTGGAAGACCAAAGAGTGTAGACCAAGGAGCATAGCAGTGTTTTTTTGGTTTTTTTAAATTTTGGTTTGATGTCACATTTCTGCAGGCACTTCTCGTTCTGCTTCAACGCGAAACAACTTGTTAGCATTTTTTAGCAATGCTAATGGAAACTGAAGGCAACTTATTTATCTGAGTGTTGGAACAAAACAACATATGTTGACTTGCTGGGTAGACAGAATACAGAAAAGCTTTGTTGCCCTTTGCATCTCCATTCATTCATCTTTTATCGACTACATTTTGATCTAATGTGGCTCCTTGCTTGATCAAAATAATATGTACAGAGTGTACAGAGTAGTGATATATACAAAAACCATCACTTCATAGGTACTCGGAGGGAGGCAAAATAGCCACAAATGACCTGTGACCAAAAAAAAAGGGAAACAAATGACAGAGAAACTTTTTACCTGTAACAAGTGCCTGCTGAAAGTGAGATGTCAGACATCCGTCTAGAAGAGGTTCATCTTTAAAATTAACAATCTATATTGGAAAATGGTAGCAATATCTTAAATGTGAAGACTTTTAAAATAGCCAGGCTTAGATGATATGTCATCCATCATTGTTTTGTGTGTGTGTGTGTGTGTGTGTGTGTGTGTGTGTGTGTATGTGTGTGTTTGAGTCTGTGTGTGTCTGTGTTTGATACTCAATTGCTATTTTCCTCCTCCTCTCTTCTCGTCGCTCTTTTCTCTCTCCCTGGTCTATGGACTTTCTCAATAAGGGGTGACACCAACAGGGACGCTATTTATTTGGGACCGATACATTATTCATAACTGAGTTCAGGGACAGAAAATACAGGCCTATTAGTCGCTGGAAACTTCCACTTTACAGCCTTCCTGGACACTCATTAATATGTCTTGAAAATTTTGTTTAAAGGTTTTTTCCGAAACAAATGGGATTAGTGC
Organism: Gephyroberyx darwinii; assembly: GCA_900660455.1. NCBI lineage: Eukaryota > Metazoa > Chordata > Actinopteri > Trachichthyiformes > Trachichthyidae > Gephyroberyx > Gephyroberyx darwinii. Next base: position 11,714 of record CABFOQ010053972.1, read on the forward strand.
TTTTTAAATGAAGTCGAAATGGCCAGCTCACTGCAGTATTCAGCCAGTGTGGGTGGAAGGGAGAGGTGTGGAGAAAATATTTCAATTTGTACAAAATTTTCATCTCATCACTTTCCTTAAAGAAGTTTTTTTTACCTTCTTTCAATTCAGTGTTGAGAACTGTTTGCTTTCTCTACAGGAGTTTGGAAACTTCAGTCAAGCATTCAGTCAAATTGTCTGGCATTTCCTTCCATTGAAAAATTACACATTGTTGTTGAGATGTTTGTTGAAAGTCGCAAGAGAAAAAGATGGAGAGAGAGATGAAAAAATAGTGAAGGTGAAGGCCTATTATAAAGAGAGAGTTACAATTCCCATCCCCATGCAACTCAAAATAAAGGGATTTTTTTACACCAACAGTATATATACCTTAAAAACCAAATACCAAATACCTTAAAAACTCTATTACTTGTCAGGCCATACATGAAGAGATCTGTCAGTCAATTCAATAACTAAACCGTGCTTCCATGTCCATATTTTGTTTTCATGCACAGGGCTACCCTCTTGTTTAGGTTCAGATTAATGATTGAGCCTTTAAAGAGAGTTTATCTGGAGCATCTGCTTAATGTCCGGCGTTTACCAAGGGAGACAGTATCTGGAGTGTTAGATGAATGTTTACTTTATCCGCACACACACACACACACACACACACACGCACACACATTCACACAAACACACATGCTCACAGGAGTCCATTCGTTCAGCCTTTCGTAGATGCTGGTTAGGCATAGCAATGAGATATCGGCCCAGCAGAAGGAAGAACGAGCCACATTCATCACCATCCCGTAATATCAGTTAGCATACACACACACACACACACACACAAACGGCACCTCATGCATTGAAAATGAATGGCTTGCACAGTGGCATTGTTCAATATTCCTTCCATAAGTAAGCATCCTGGGACGGTGCACATACGCTATGTGTGTGTTTGTGTTTGTGTGTGTGTGTGTGAGTGTATGTGTGTGTCTGGCTGTTATAAAATAGCATTTACCATTAGCAGGGCTTTTAGGTCACTCTGCCAATCTTGAGTTCATGCGGTGATTTTACTGCAACAGGGTGTGGGACTGACCAGGGCCAACTCAAAATGTATATAACACGGGAGCAAAATAACTCTCCATAACTGGCGTGATACGCTATCGTTAAGATGCTGAAAGAATCCCAGAAATATTGTCCTGGGAGACATTGGGTGGAATTAAAATAGAGCGCCGGTTAGCCCAGTTTAGACCTGTACAGGAAATCAGGCTAATGAGTAAGTCCTAGCTAGCCCTCACATCACATTACAGTGGATATGTAAGTAGGACTCCTTCATCTCACCCTCTGTCTAACATACAATAAAAGACTCATATGTTGTGAGTGAGACTGATATGAGAGATGTGCTGTGCGTGTGTGAGCGTCTCATATTTTCAGTGTGTGTGCGTGTGTGTGATTAATTGCAGCATGATCATCCTATCAGTTTTAATCTCCTCTGCTTGATAGATTCATATAGAGATCTCTCTCTTTTTCTACTAGTTCTCATTCACTCTCTTGGTATATCTGTACTCTTGCTTCCTCCACGTCACTCCATTCATCTGCCATTATCACATATATATTATCTGTCTGTCTATCTATCCCCCCTTTATTCTCTCCAGTCATCCAATCCTCATCTCACACTGTCTTTTCCTCTACCCTCCTTCCTTTCCGTTCATTGCACTCTTATTTCTCTTAATCTAATATCCCTCCCTTTTAGATTGCAGTGCCAATCCTTGGTAAGAGAGAGAGAGAATTGATTCTATTTATATCTTATTGTATTATTGTTCAAGGGAAAGATGCTTGACAACATTTTCCTTCTTCTATTCGTGCCAATAAAGCTCTTTTTGATTTGATTTGAGAGAGAGAGAGAATGGAAAAACGAGAGAGAGAGCGAGATCTTCACTAGTCAGATATGACAAGGCTTTGTAAAGTTGGTGGTCTGTGTCAGACTGGTGTGCCAACTGGAGTTGCACGTCCAAGCATATCATAGAAAGACATCTTTTGTTGGAGTCAGTCACTTCTGTCTGTTCAAAAGTGAATTTGCACAGCTGAGCGTACATCAGCTCTCTCTGTTCACACAAAGAAAGGGTATTTTAAGACAAGTGGCATGCAGTGTTTTGTACATTTTTCTGTTAGACTGTTGGCAAACTATGGCATCATTTTCCTTCTGGCTGGAAAACTGATGTTAATACAAGAGTTGCAGAATATTTTGTGTTATCAACCCATTTTAATGGCAAATATGGCAACACACAAGACACAACACTGTGTAACTGTGTAATACAACTTCATCGTGAGTTATTTTCCTATCCTTAACCATGAAATTAGATGCAAAGCTAATGCTGATGTAAGTGGAACCACAGCCAAAGTATTTTCCAGTGTAATTCAAACAACATAGGAAGATATATCAGATTTGCTGTTTAACATGGGAGAAAGGTTGCAAATAGTAGGTTTTCCAGCTCCAGAGCTACAGTGCAATGTCCTAGCACCACCTGTTGGTAACAAGCTGCATAGCAAAGGAAACCAGACGTGTACCTCCTTATGAATAACCCAAAATAAAACGTGGCTAATGATGATATTTTCCAGTCCACAATGCATGCCTATAATTATCTGCAATTTCCTACAATGCATAATGCAGCATGTAATGCATATTTATCATTGCACAATGCACCCATTTGATCTACTGATAGTCACTGTGTGGTGAAAGCTGTGGGTATAGCTGAATACACAGCCTCCTCCTTTCTCCAGGCAATGAGACACACATATGTGCACGCAAGCCAGCACCCACGTACACACACACAAACACACACATAGACGCACTGATACAATGGAGGCGAGGGATTTCATGTAAAAATGTTTTATCTTGATGCTTTGGCAGTCTTGTTGAACTGAACTGAACTGAACTGAACTGAACTGAACTGAACTGAACTGACACATAGTCAGATTGCCATCATCTCAGATTGTCATCATCATCTCTCTCTCTCTCTTCCACCAGATTCAATAAAATCCAGAACACGAAGAACACAATGAAGAGGGACGGCATCAGTTCTCTGACCTACAGACTGGTTCAGGTCAAGAGGTTCCCTCTCTACACAAATATCTCTGTGGAGATTGGCAAGCCCCCGCCCAGGCCCTTCAAGGGTTAGAGAGAGAAAGAGAAAAGAGGAGGAGGGGGATAACACACATGGAGCAGAGGGATACAGAGGGGAGAGACGGAAGGAGATTGGAAGGACATTTGGAAAGATGTGGGAGTGGAGGAGAGGGAAGAGAGTCACAAGCACATCATAGCCTTTCTTTCTCTCTCTCTCTCTCTCTCTCTCTCTCTCTCTCTCTCTTACTCTCTCTCTCTCTCGCTCTCTGAGACTCTTGTCATTTCTTTAACCGGGACTCAGGCTCTCTCCACCCACGTCTTTTTCAAGCAGCCAATGGCAGGCTGCAAACCCTGTACCTTGACCAATAAGTGACTTCAGAATTATGTCTGGACCAACAGAGTGTTTTGATATTGAACTCTGACCAATGGTTGGCGTCAAACTTGCCTGAATTATGGCAAGACTTGAAACTGGAAGTCTACCAATAACATTCCTCGGAATATTGGAGAGTAACCGATGGCGTCATTTTGAATATTGAACAGGAACTGTCCTTGAAAGAGACTAGCCAATAACAATCTTTGAAACATTGGGAAGTATCCAGTGGCATACCTTGGAATACTGCACAGCATCCGGTGGAATTTCTTGTAATATTTGATATTAACCAAGGTCACTGCCTGGAATACTCAAATTAACCAATGGCAAGTCTTTATATTGTAGCTTAACCAATGGCAAATGGGCTTTTTAAGAGGCTTTTAGGACTAAAGTGAGAGAGATGCAGACACAAGTTATAATTCCCACTGAGTGTAGACATGAACCAACATGATAATATACATTTAGTAGCACACAGAAAACAAACAAAGAGAGCAGTGGTGATTTTATTCAGGATAACAAACCTTACAAAGGTCATCAATGGAGTCAATATCAAAGGAATTACAATGGTGGTCAATAGAAAAGGGATCTCCATTGGAGGTAAACTTAACGTGATGGCTTGCAACGCTGGTCAGTGGAATCATATTATATCACATAACAAAGATATCAGATGACTCACGTATCGAAGATATTGGAAGATATTGGACGGTACATATATCAACGTTCGGGTCTGGGAGTCGTCTGTATGGATCTTATAGATGCTCCAATATCAGTTATTGAATGTGTATTGTGCCTGCATCTACCGCAGCAGACTAAAAACGGTGCTGGGACACAAAGATAAAACATATTTGATCATCGTCAACAACAACAGCCGAGAGCTTTCTTTTAGTCTCTTTTTTTATATATAGACTAAAACTTTGGAAACAGAAATGGACTTATTGATGTGATCAAAAGTTTTGCAGCAAGAATAAACATATTGAAGATATGAAGGGTTTTCTCCTGTGCAGAATATAATAAGGTGGAACCACCCAGGGAATGCCTTTGAAATCAAAAGAAAAGAAGAAAATAGGCCAGATTTATACAGAAGGCTCAGTTATGATTTTAACCCCATGTGGCACAGATTGGAGATTAGGTTTTCACAAAGTTTGTTTTCCCTCTTCCATTCGCTCTTGGAGATATAGAGGCCCATTTGGGTTGTAAAAGGTGCATTATTGGTACATTTTGTTTCTTGAAGAGACAAAACATATAATTGCACTCTCCAAGGCACATCACTGGCCCTTAAGGTACTAGTATGTGCATTTTCCTCGCAGAAAAAGCAGAGATAAACACTTTTTGTCTTTAGAAAAGGCACCATGGACATTTCTAGCCTGAAAATATCTGGGACAGAGGGTTACAATCAAAGTTGAGCTGTCTGGATAGGTTCCTGGTTCATGTTTTGAAAAAGAAAGCTTTGTGGAAATAAAATCCGACTCTTGTGAGTTTCTCAAGAAGCATAATTGGAGACTTTTTCCTTAGCTTCACAGAGAATGGGGTGGGAATTCACGATTTTTTGGAGGTCATTTTTTAGACTACGATGTAACCTGGAAGTTTAATAAAAATGTATCACCATTCATTAAAAACTCTATTAATACTATTACTATGCCATTCTTTTCTGTTGTTATCGTTTCCTTTCAGTCTTTTTCAGAAAGATACTATCATATCCGGGAGGAGGAAACTATAATGTGATAGTCTTCTACCGGTGGAAATTGTGAATTTTAAGGCAGTAATGAGAAGTTGTCGTTTGAGCAGTTTGACTGACATCCCTATTTCCGCTTCAGGTTTCATTATCATCAACTGTCAATTCTTTGCTAGGATCTCATTTATCAAACTGGCACATTTCTGAAGTGATGGGTTTAATGAATCAAACATTCAACAAACTATTTTTTATAGAAACAATTAAATTGATATTAAGGGCAGAACATACAGACACACAAAAGACAAGAAGCAGGTTGTTATATTTAACAACTCAATATTGTACACCTATGAGTTGCGTAGCCTTTCCTCTCTAAAAAAAACAAACAAAATATTGATTTCCTGCGTCAGTGTATGAAAGCCTTTCATTACTTTAAGCTTTTATCTGTCACTCTTCTCCCTTGCCTAAATGCCAAACTGATGCCTTCACAAGTTGAATACAGCAAGGGGCAGCAGGATACGAAATGCAGCACCTCAAGACTATATTTTTAATTCAAAGGTCATTTGGGAGAAGTCATGTGACGTGTACTTTAAAATGCCTTCCTTTGGGGTAAATTCACTCTACCAGGATTTGCTCACCTCACTAAGTACTGAAATGGACACCTTTGACAGTTTCAAGATTTCAAAATTTCTCATGCTCTGAAAAAGCGCACAACGGAAAATTACACCACCAATTTCACCCTGGCCTTTTAAAATTTGTATGATTCGAAGATTTGATGTGGAATACTCTTAATTGTTTGAGATTTGTATCTGAAAGGTGAACGCGGGCCTTTTCATCTGGTTAAAATCATGTATTGTGCGCCTTCTCTTTGGTCGGCCTTGAAGCAAAAATGTTCCCATCTGTTCGGCTGTCTGTTATCTCAGCCAGGAGCCCGTTGGACAATTTGATTGGCCTTCTCCCCAACACACATTCCCACCACACGCATGCACACACACATGCATTCACACAGTATCCCCTTTTCTCAGCATCATCCCCCCTTTCACTGCCTTTTCTGTCTTATTCTGGCAATCTAGGCTGTGTGTGTCAATGCCACACTGTTTTCTGTGGTAGGGCCACTACATGCACAGCTGTGTCTCCAAAGAGGACTGCTTCTTTAAATACATATTGACAGGGCCTTCCTTTGTGTCTCTGAATCCACTTCCTTCATCTTCATGTGTCTGTCTACAGTACTCTCTTTTTGTATCTCTATTTTGACACCCTCTCTCACACCCTGTCTCCTTTTTGTCTGTCATTCTCTCTCGCCTTCATCTCCCTCTCTTGCATATACCTTTCTCTCTCTCTCTTTATCTCGCTCTCGTTCTCTCTCTCTCTCATATATTTTGGTACCTTTTTATTTCAGAGTGCATTACTCTCCTGGTGTGAGTTTTAGTTTCCTCTGTGGGGACACTGACTACACATGGAGAGGTCGATATGAACCCTTCTTCTGCACTGTGTACTACCCTGTGTCATTTTCACATTTGGTTTGCTATACAGTATTGCTATGTGTATAAATTTGACTAGTAGCCTTTTCATAGTCTGGATATGATGGCGTGATATTATGAAATGGCTTTGTAGACAGAATGAATTTTGCTTTTTGTCCAAATACATCTCATCTTGTTTTCCCTCATATTCATCTGTTGGTGTGAAATCCATAGTACCCTATTGATGATGACAAAAAGCCTTTATGTTGCTCACTTTCTCTATACTTACACTATTAAATTTGACATTTATCATGGCTCCTTTGATATGTTACAGGCAACAATTTCCCTCTTTATCAGGGCAGTTATATGAAGAAACTATAAAATGAGGAGTGACAGTTAATGAGAGGAGGAAAGAGATACATAGCAGCAATGTATATAAAAAATGATGGCGGCTATAGAAGTAAAGATCAACAGAGACTTTGATAAAATAGTATTTAAATACGTTTCAAATACTTGGAGGAAAGAAACTAGAGGAGCGCTTGATTCTCCTAAATTGATTCTTTGACTTTTGAAGCTGTTCCAGTTATCAAGTGCGCCTCAGGGGGTGAAATATTTGAAACGGTTTTCAAATACATTTTTGCTGGTCTGCTGCAGACAGCAGGCAGGACTTTCAGGCCTGTGGGCATTTTTAAAGATTTACTGTATCTCTAGCTAGTTTTTTTTGTACATTGAATGTTGAAAATGTTATATCTTATATAGAATGCATTATGTCATATCAAACCTACTTTTTCTATACAATCAATAAATCCGATGGTTAAAGATTGTCTGATGATGCTGTTGTTCATTTATTTTACTTTGTGTGCATGTGTGCATGTGTTCATGTGTGTGCGTTCATGTGCGTGTGTGTATGTATGTGTGGTTTTGCATCTGTATGTCCCAACAAGTTTCCCTCAGGTTACTGAAATACAGTACATGACAAACTCAGTTCCAGTTGAGGAAGGAAGCTTCATAAGAAATGAGTTTTCACCTGCACACTGAGATGATCCTAAAAACCTTTTAATGTAATATCTGTGGTTTTTGGTGGTCCCTTTTTCTGGCTCCTGTTACCATAACAACCCACATTAACCGGTTACCGTTATTGTGTTGTGGTCTGTGGTGAGTCAGTTGGTTAAGGTGCTATGGCTGTTTGGAGTTTGAATCTGGACTATGGTCTTTTCTCTTCCTCTCCCATCCTTCTCTACATAGGTCTAATAAAGCAGAACTGCTGCAACAGTAATTCTCTCCCTCGTTCTCTCTCTCTTTCTCTAACACTTTTTATTGTTTATTGTTTTGAGGAGAGCACTGGCCCCAAACTGTCAGCAGAAAAACTCTACAGGGAAATCAGACGAGTATCTTCTCAGACAAGCCAAACTGTTATTTTATCAGAAAAAAGGATAGTAACACAACACATAGTTCACTTAAGGTAGAGAGAAACAAAGAAAACTTGGAGGAAACTGAAAGACGGACGTTGCTAACAGACATGAAAAAGTGTTTTAATGTTAAGTATTGTACAATATGTTTTTTTTGGAGAGCAAGAGTATATTAAAGGCACGACTTACAGGTAAGCGTAACACAAATCTAGGATTGGCCTTCTATCCTTTTTTCCCTTTCATTTCAGTCAATTAAAATGTAATTAAAATGAAATTGCAATGAACAATCATTCTCTATAATTAGGCAACAGAGTGATTATACTTTTCAGATCTTATTCAATGTACTTCTTACATTATTTGAATTGAATACTACTCCCCTCAGGCCATGTGTAACCCTAACCTTAACCCTTAGTAAATCTGGCTGACTAGCAGAATCAAGGTAGTGAAATTGTAATGACAGCTTGTCAGATGTAATGGTATGTTGTGCAACAATAGCTTGAGCAGAATACTGTGTAAGGTCAATCTGTGCCAAGATGAGCCCAGGAACTGCACATGAACATATTTTAACACTCTTTCTTTTGTATTTCATAAAAAAGTCCCTTATACTTGAATTGGAAGATCGTGACAAAGAACTACCGCATGTATGTGTTAAATCTGCATAGAATGACAATACCCTTCATGCTACATTTCATCATACACTTCATTCTGAAAGTGAAAGTGATTAAAGATGGTCAAAGACAGCTGTATGAATTAATAACATTGTGAAAATTGCAAGTAAGGCTGTTTCTATGCATATTCTTTCTCGACAAAAGATTAATAAAGCAGTAAATTACAGACTGTTTTTTTCTGCTAGTGTACATGCACAAATAACACTTTGTTAAATGAAACCCCATTTACTGATATGCCCATGTCTACAACTACTGTACAGTCATACATTACACCATAGTCTTACACATTGCAATTCAATTAGTATGAAAATATATTGCAAAATTCAAATAACAGTTACAAAACGTTTATTGCTTCCCCAAGCAATGTCCTAGTCTAAATTGCATCACAGTTTGTGCAAACCTTTTGGTGTAGCATCAATCCATGACAAGTTAATTACCAGATTCTTACCATCCAATAATCTTAGCTTTTGTATAATGTCAACATCACAGGATAGTACAATCGGATCTCAAAATAGAAAATCTATATAGAAATCAATTCAGAAAATCAACACTACTTCACTTGCTTAGTTGTACCTGAAAGCAGATGTCTGGAAATAAGAGACACTCTTAACTAAAGGGCATAAATGATCCTTCCTCTGTCTTAATAATATTACAGAGTGAGTCCAATCAACATTTTAAAGAAATTGTTGACAGGCAGATAGAATATAAAAGGTCTTGTGATGAGCAAAGGCAATGTTTGAGTCAGACTGATTAGTCAGTTGATTGGTCGGCTAAATCAGCCTGTACTACAGGTACAAGATACCGTCTGTATTTATTATCATTATTATTATTATTATCGACTGTATTTTTACTGGTTCATCCCATTTTTGTTAGTCAGCTTTGTTTAATTCTGTTTTTACTGCATTGGGTGTGGTTGAGGTCCTTCAGTGCTGTTGGATCAATGGTTCTCAAGGACTACAGCTCATCTGCTCTGCTGTCTGGGATGGATCCTCGTCTGTTCTTTTTTAACATCATTTCTGCCTTAGAAGAGGGAGGGGGGGTGTGAAAGGTGTTGAAATTTGATTTTGAGCTCACACACAATATGAACTGTTGCCTGCTACATTAAAGAATTGCCCAGGTCTTGTCAGTAATGAAGTTATGTTGGACAGCATGTTCTTCTGAAGTGCAGTTGATAACTTCTGATGGATTGTGTTTTATTTCAGGGTTACAACTGGTTCTTTGGTTCTTCAGTTCTGTTGGATTTTTGAGTTCCAGCTGATCCTTTATGCCTTGCTGGATCACAGTTCAGTTCATGTTGTTGGAGGTTACAGCAGGTTTGAGGGGGTATAGTTGATCAGCTGTTTTGGATTGTGTGTGTTGGGGTTACAGTTGGTTCTTTGGGGACAGAGTTCATCAGTTTTTCTGGACAGAGGGTTGTTCAGGGGTGCAGTTTTTGAGGCGGGCACAGGTGGCCAGACGGTTTCCCTCCCAGTAGCCTGCATCCTGGCCAACATGACAGCGACACTTGGTGCAGGAGTCGACCCAGACGGGCTCGCCAGCGGAAATCACTTGGTTACGGGACGCGTCAACGTAGCAGTTAGGACCTGGAGGGGGAGACACAACATGGGTAAGTGTGGATGCACACACACACACGCACGCACACTCTCACACACACACACAGATTATAATACAGACATCATCAAGAACACAACATCCTGCAATGGTGGCTGAATCACTGCATTTCCTGTGTCACCAGGGAACAGTGACGTTCATTTGAATTTAAAAACATCTTGCTTCATCGATGAGAGGTCTTCAGTGTTTTAATATTATATTGAACAACACAGCTCCACAAAGCTTATGAGACATGGTGGTGACACATGGTAGATATACAAAAAGAAATGTGGGCCAGTGTGGACTTACCCTCCCTGCATTCAGGGCAGCATTTCCCAGGCTGGTAGACAGGGTTGACACACGGTGGAGGGGCACAATCTGCAACCAGACAGCGGGCGATGCCATCACTGTCACAGGTGCACTGCTCACACTCTGAAGGCTGGGAAGAAAACACACAGTACACACACACACATACACAGCATGTGCACACGCACACATGCATGCATGGCCACATGTATACATGAAGGCACACGCAAACACATGCAAAGACATACACAAGAACACAAGAGAGACAATTGAGAGAAGGAGAAAGAGAGACAAAGCAGACTCAAATGACATTGCTCACTTTCTTGTTCAGAGCTGAAAATATAGCAGAATCGAGACAATGCCAAACATAATGGGCGTTAATTGCTGATACAAACTCGACATGACAGCTCTTTTACTAACATCAAGCTCTTTACTCTACCATCTCAAAAGAGGGCGCCATTTACCTCTTCTTACCTCCAACATAAACATACCAACATGTCCCAATCTGACTCAGATATTTGGGTGGAAATGCACAGCTGTACATGTATACAGGGCTATTTATATCCATCTAGCCTCGTACAGTGGTAACACTCAAGTTCAGGGAAAACATAAGTATTGGTTTTATCCAGAATATGTTTGGAATGTCAGGTCACTCGTTTGTAGCAGAGCAGGGTGAAACCTGCTTAAATGAGATCAAAGTTTACAAATCAACAGATTTTGGCACACAGTTGTTGTCACGGTATTTGTGTGTTGGATAATCCAATTGTAGTTTACAGTAGGGTTTGCAATCCCTACAGCCTTCCTCTATGTTCTTATAGAGCGTTACAGGGTGTCTGTGGGACTCAATAGTGAGTGTATGGCCTTATAGTATTTTATAGTACTATAGGATTATGTAATATCTCCTATGGTATCAGAAAAAAAATCATATAGGTTATTATATATAGTTTATGGTTTTTCAGTTATATTTGTATAGTATCCTTCTGAAGTATATTATAGGATTACTGCAGTTCTTTGTCATAAGGGATACACGGGCAGCATTTCATTTTGAGGTAGTGCAGACATTTTTCATGACAGGTCTGCTTTTGTTCCTTATTCACTTCATCCTTACACAAAACTATAGTAATCCTATAAGAAAATGTATAAGGATACTATACAAATATCATAGCAAAACTAAATATAACATATATATAATATAATATAAATTATAAATAATATCCTATATGAAAATTATAGGACTATCAGCCTATAAAAATACTATGAAGTACGCCATGGTCAATATATGCGTATATGAGTATATATGAGATATATATGAGTATCAGACACGCTAAGTCCCTATTATAGCCTACCCCCTACGTCATTCCATTCCCCATCGCGTGCTGAAGGCCAATATTGCCCATTTCCAGTGCCTCAACAAAGCTACCCAAGTGTATCATGTCTTTGAGGCTTACCTGGAAACTCTGACCCAGATCGTACACCTCTCCTCTGTACTCACACCCGATCTTTTCACACCTGGGGCAGCAGTCGGTGGGGTAGTGGCTGACATGGATGCATGCAGCCGGGAGAGATGTGCACTCAGTCCGGGCACAAGCCGAGCCCTCCGCGGTGCACTCACACTGGGTGCAGTGATCAGAGTCCAGAAAGTACCATTCCCCCACGTAGTACACACTGCCGTTGGCCTCGCAGGTGCTCTCTTGCTGCCCGGCTACCGAGAAGGCAAAGCCGGCCTGTGCGCACAGCAGAAGTGCCAAAGCGGCCGTGCGCATTGTGCGCACCGAGGAAAGGCGCTCATTTGAAGGCTTTGCCATGATTTAGCTGATTTACCTTGTCCAAAACATACAGAAAGTTGAACAACTCTTCAATAGAATAAATCATCCACTCTGTTCCTATTGGGATTTGGAACCGCAAATTGACAGCCAAAAAATGTTTAGTTTGTTACATTATTACTGAACGCAAAATCCTCGGCATTACCTCTACAGCCCTCCCACTGCAGTCTTCTGGGGCTGCGCCTAATCTTGCAAAGAGTCGTGAAAAAAAACTTGCACAGGGAGGGAAAGTTATTCACTGCCTCACTTTACACACCAGTCTCAACTGAAGTCCGTACCCTCCAGTTTTACCTCTCTAATAGAAATATATCAGCATAGACATTTATGATCTAAAATTAATTGTTGAAAATGACTAAGACTACAAAGTGTAGGAGTTGATTGGGAATTGTGTATTATTTCAATCACTTTGTAATAAATTCATATATGTTGTTGTTTCAGTTTACACATATCTTTACTTTGATTATGGCTCCATTTGAATTTCCGTCTGTGGTAAAAAAAAAACAACAACAAAAAACAACGAATTGTTTCCGTAAATTGGTGTGCAAAGCTTTTCGTTTTCTGATGTGACAAACCTTGGAAATAGATCCTTACTATCGAGAGTTCAGATATGTCTCGCGATGTTTCCGCCATGGCAACCGGAGTGTTTACACTGGATACAAGGAAGGAACAAGGTGAGAAGTTTCTGTTTAGCAACACACAAAACATATACAGAAACTTTTGAAACTTACCGTGTTTTACCTAAACAGTTTTACACTCTCAGCAATAATGTCTTGATCAGGCATACAGAGTTCAATTAATTGTTCATTGACATTTTTGTTTTCCACGTTTAAATGTCATTTTCCAACGCAGCTAGCTTTCCTGTGTTAGCTAATATCGCAGGGTATTGCCATCCCCTACTTAGCTAACACAACGTACATGTTAGCTGTTAATGTAAACTTGCGTATTGTAGTCAAAGCTACATAACTGGTGTAGTGTCTGGAACCTTTAGGCCTGATAACAATTTAGATTTTACTCTAGCAATTCAGTTTTAAGACTTAGAAAGTTTTTGACCATTCAATTCTTAAAATATGGCGTAGAGTATAATGCTAGTGCCTCTAAACAGTTTCTTTCCCACCAGATTGCCATTCGCATGCAGTCCACTGATTCAAGCCAGTGTTGGAGCCCTCGCCAGTCGCTGTGGGGCCTGATAGTGGAACATGTTCCTGATTCAGAGCTTCCAGAGGTTCGTGGAGTACTGGGCCACTCCTTGGTTGACATGTACACAGAGCTGCATTCTGAGGTAAGATGTCATTAAACATGTGATTTTCATATTTCTTCTCTCAGGATGTTAGGCTTTCTGCGTGCATCATTCATTGTCAGTTGATTCTACCTATTTCAATATTCCTTATTTATTAATTTTTGCCTAACTTGACATGATATCCTGTATTCTGATGCCATATTGTATCTGTTTAAAAAAAAACAGTTTAGTACAGTGTTTCCTGAACTCAAAATGGGCAGTGGGCCTTTTTCCTGCTATGCTCCCACCAGATTAGCCCACTAGTATTTCTTTTGAGCCTGATTCCGTGGTGAAGCTAAAATTTGCTCAGCTAAGCGTTTACTGGACAAAAATTTAAGAACTCTTGCTCCAGTAGTAGGATACTTAAGTAAGTTAGTTTGGCTGCATAAACTCATTAATTATGATTCCCAGACTCTAATAAAAGTGAAATGTGGGTTAAGTGGTGCAATGCCCTGCTGAAGCCAAAGTGTGATCCAGACAGACATCAACATTTACTCAAGGCCAACTAAACTCTTGGCCCCAAAAGCCCTGGCATCAAAAGCACTCAGGAAGTCCTTCTCAGCTCTGGCAAACAAATGACATCAGCCAAGACATATTTATTGGGCTGATGAGAAAGCCCCAGCTAAGGTGCAACTTATAGTGCCACATGGGCCCATCTAGGGTCAAGATGGGGGCCTAAAACTTAATTTGAAGAGACAGGCAAACTAAGACATGACCAGGTGATAAAAGCAGCATCCCATAGTTCAAATGGAAGAACAGGACAACCCCTAAAAGGTGATCACAAATCATAAAAAATAACAACAAAATAAGTTTTCACTAATTGCTGTAACTTGCAATTTTGTAACTTGATTTTACCCTGACATGTAGCCTATGCGTAGCATATTACATGAAACCCAAAACATGATTACAGTACCCTGAAAAATGGCTCAATTGTCGACCCTAATGCCTAAGATGTGAAGACAAGCAGCCTAGTCTGCTGAGGGAACATTCTTTTCAAGCTGACTTATGTAAGGGAGGCCATGCAATGGGCATTATCAAAATCAAGCCTATAGCTCAGCATTACACACACACACACACACACACACACACACACACACACACACACACACACACTTTTCCTCAGCATACAAAATCCTCACCACCCTTTATTTCTCTCCTCCCTTCTCTCCTTCTGACTGTATTTCCTCCTTGCTTTCCCCCCTCCCCTCCTGCTGTTCTCTCCCTCTTTCTCTGTGGTGTGTTTGTTCAGTAGAGAAATCTCTCCATCTGATGTTATCAGCTCGCTGCCTACAGTGCACCGACAGGTCAGGAAACATTCTAAAGAAAAAAAAAAGAGAGCCTGGCCACAGTCACAGTCACATCTGCACATGCACACTTACAAGTTGACTTACAGCTGACACACACACACACAGATGCACTCAAGCACATACATACCCCTTACAAAAATAAAACACATGAAATGTCAATCATGTGGTTTTTGGACATTTCACATCTGAAATACTGCTTTTTGTAAGGGATACAAGCACGCATGAAAGCACGCACATAGAGACCCTCACACACACATATATACACACATACATGCACATACACACACACACAGTCTCTTTCTCTTTCAAACACACACCCAGTCAGAGTCAGAGAATATGTGTTGCTAATGGTCTTATCAACAGTAGAGGATTAGCCTCTTTAACCCTGTTATACCGGCCCCCTGACTCACTAAGCTTACTAGGGCCTCTGTGTGTGTGTGTGTGTGTGTGTGTGTGTGTGTGTGTGTGTGTGTGTGTGTGTGTGTGTGTGTGTGTGTGTGTGTCTCTCCTTTTTTGGAAAGTAATGCAGAATTTACATGCATGGTCTGTGCTTTTT
>CABFOQ010053973.1:9053-23052 GCA_900660455.1 Gephyroberyx darwinii
GGGGGGGGGGCTGTCTGCCACTACTACTGGCCCCGAAGATGAAAGTTTTGCTGCGAGGAAAAGCCCATTACTAGCAAAGGATGGGGTGTGGAGGTTTCCTCATATCCTGTGAACAATATGTGTGAGTGAGTGAGCTCTGCAATGTCTCATTTTAGGGCATGGGAACAGAAAATGTATACATTGTACCCCCACCCTCCACCACGATAAGGAGAAAACAATGCAAGGGTTTCAAAGAAGGGTTGGAAGCATTTGTCGAAGGTGCTCATTGGTTTGGGGTTGCTGCTGTCAATGAAAAGGGAGATCCAAGGCAGGCTTCAAGCAAAAAACTTAAGTGGCTTTGCCTTTGCCTGAACATACATTCCCAAAATAAATCAAGAACAGCTCCACAACAAGTCTATATGCACACCTTTGGAAATCTCTACCCAGTGTCAGTAACCTTGTGACTGTTACTATGCCAGAGTAAAACGGGATAAAGCAGGAGAAATTTTCATTTCTATCCTCGCCTAAAATTTCAACTACATTAGAAAGTGAATAAGACCATGATCGCAATGATCCCATGGACAGAGATATTTCATTCAACGCCATTATTGCAATATTGCACACTTGGTTTGTTGATTTGGCAGCCTTAAGGCCCCATCTTAGAAGGAACCTCTTCTCAACTTCAAGGAGTGATCTCAGGCTGGAGAGGTTTAAAACATACTCCAACATGTTTCGGCCGTGCTGAGGCTCTCATTAGGGAGAAAATGCACCAACATGCATGAAGAACAATGCAAGGGTTTATTTCTTTTTTCCACCCCTGAAAGAAAATATGCTGTGCACTGGGAAAATAAGGCTCCCATAAACAACTTGGTGTCATAATGTGGGTATTTACTGCCCATTTGCTAAATGCATACCAGCACCGTGATGCAGTAATTGGCCGACTCAGTGAAGAGGACCCAGGAGGTTGCCACTACATCATCAACTGGCCATTAGGCCCTGCCCTACAGTCAGCCATATTCATGAGGACCATTCGTCTCCGGGCTGTCCGTCTCTGTCATCCAGTCTGGAGTGACACATGAGGCTGAAGGGTCCTGCTTAGCATTTCTACAGCAGAGTGTGAATTAGGCTGCTGTCAGCAGCTCCCAGCTGGATCAACACACAGGAACCAACCATCCTGCCTCCATTGCTCCTTCTCCTCATTAGGCTCTGTTGACTCTGGCCCCTTGGCAAACAGCAACCAAAACACACTCTGAAAAGTCCTCCTGTAGTACTTCATACTCAAAGTGTGTCATAAACCTACAGATGACCAAAGATGTATAAAGGAACAGAAAAGAATCCTTTGCCGGGATTGTAATTTGCAAGTTGTCAATGGTTACTTTGGGTGTTTCAGAGAGAAATAAAAGAAACAAAAGGCAGAATGTTTGTATGTATCATATGCCATCAGGGCATAGAAGGTATCATGCACCTGCTTCTTGGTTACTTGATTCAGTGGAACCCCTATCAGGACAATCATGCCACCCCGCTGTCTCCTCATCTGTTGCACTGTGTATCTCATCTTCGATAATCCTGCAGTATTGTGCATCACACCTTCCATCAAGCCCCTTTATCTTTTGGTTCCCAGCTGGGAGTCAGCACAATACACAAGGGCAGGTCATTTGTATGCCTGTCAAACCTTTACGTTAGCTGTCTCATGGGCCTCAAAGGGGGTGGGCTGCGCAACCTTATCTCCACTTGTCGTCTTGCTTTGCATCCCGCTCCCACAGGCCTTCTGCCAGCCGTGGCTTCCAGAAAAGGTCTGGGAACAAATGACAGAGTGAGGCACTTTGTTAAAGCAATTAGTACCTAAAAAGCCCCTACTTTTTGAACTTTTTTTAGCGTTAGTATGGAAGGGCAATCTTTAAAGTAAATGAATAAGCCATAGGTTTGGGAAAAAACAATCTGTGACAGGGAGATTTGACGTTATACATCATAATGATCAGTTTACAGATGAAAACCTGTTGTTTAGTACTTGGCTGCCTATGATGTGACCCCTTAGTTATTTCCCTTAAGTGAGGTGTGCTGCAGGGTAGATTGCATATCCAAAAAGGTAAAACTATAGAATGGAAGTGGAGGCAAGTTGGTATATGGCAGATTTCCAGGCAGAGCTCCAACACCGAAGCTGAGGTCTGTAGTGCGACATTAATCACCATTCACTCCTCCAACGGTTCTGGCCTGAATGATAACATCGGTTACTATAAGGACGCAGCAGGCCCAAAGACAGGTTCTTGGATTATCCTCAAAGGTGGCACAGAGGTCTCCAGATGTGATGTGGCATCTGTAGCTTGGTGTTAGACAGGTTTGCCTTTTGACCTCACCCCCAAAAGAATGGGCACAGTGCCATGAGCCAGCTAGAAGAATATAGATACAGTGCGATAGCTGGGATTCAACCACTTTTATCTTCCTCAATCTAGTTCAGGAGGTATTTTTAAATGAAAATATTCCCACTATGTGTTAATCTCCAAGAGTAGGTCTGGTTGTCCCTGACAATAATACTTAGTGCCTCGTTCATTTTCCTCCAATTAGCCAGCGAAGTTGCAGACCAGATCCTTGAACAGATGTTTCCCGTTTTGAGGCATTTTGCGTTTCCCACTTTTTTGGCCAGCCTCTCAAGACAAAGTAGGATGTGGGCAGGGGAATAATTTCTATTTCAGTTTTGGGTTGATGCATTGTTGGCTCTCTCTACTGGGGACATTGGCACATTCGTGCCAACGTATAACGGAGGTGGTGGATGCTGTGGGCTTTGCTCTTGCGTTCACTCGTATTGCGTAACGCCGTGATTTGTGTATTTGTGCAGACTGATACTTCCCTTAATAAGATTATACTCAATCAAGTCAGAGTCCTGACAGATGGAAAACACAGCTAATCATCCACATTTTTGTTTGCTTAAAAAATGAACTCAGTTATTGAACCCTCTAGCTGAACTTTCTGAGGTTTTCTTTGAGATGAAGGACGATGTACAGTTCTGCGTGCCCTCCCCACACTGCTCAACATCTACCTAACAAATTATAGCTGTGGTGGAACTAGTCTTTTACACACATATAATTAAAACATGTTATTCTTTGTTTGTCATGAAACAGCAGGAATGCATTTTTCTTCTCCCGCTGCCAATGAAAACTTTCCCTTCACCCCTCCTACTCCTCATTTCTTCTGTTTTTCTCCTGAGCCCAGCACGCTGGAAACATCCATGTCTGCAGTGGCTTTATCCTACACAGTAAACAACAACATATACATGGAGATTATAGCCTGACAAATCCTAGCATGAAGCTGAAATAGATTCTCCCTGCGGTATTTAGTGCAGTAGTGTGGGCTCCTGCCTTTAGCTGGACTTCGTGCTGATACTATAGGCCTCTCGGCTCCCCGGCGGCCTGCCCCGCAGCTGCCGAGACATGTCACTTGGCCCAGAGATGAAAGTCCGAGGCACAGCCTTCTCCTTCTCCTGACCGCCATGTCGTCATGGATGTGTCCATTAGTCAACATGAGTGACAGGCCCTGTCACTGCAGAAGAAGATAGACTCACATGCGGAGTACACACTAGGGCTGGACCGATATATTTGCCTACTGATATTGGCTTTTTATCAAAAAATGGATATTGGCCAGGCAGTATCATCCACCTCCAATATGATGCTAGTGAATAGGTTTATTATTATTTTTATTTCTGATTCCAGTGTGGTGTGGAAGTGATTTCTGGGGTGGCAGTCTGTAGAATCTGCAACTTTATTTTGTTTTGCACAGAATTAATTGTTAAATTATGTTTTTGTGAGTTAATTCCTCATTTAAAGGCAGTAATGTATCTCAGTTTTGCCTACCATAACGGCTTAAAACAATTTAATTTGTATTGGGTTCAATGGAGAGTTTCACACACTAATACATATATATATATATATATATATATATATGTGCAATAAACCTAAGCTACATATTCACATTCTAAGGCAGAGACCTGTGAAACCCATCAACAGCGCTCATGATTTATCACGTCTCAGCGTGACCCCCCTCCTCGTGTTCTCAGGGAAGTAAATTTTCCCCCCAACTTTAAAGGCAAACCAGCGTTGTGTCGCCTATGGATGTAAAACCCAGCGAACGTGTTTGGTTTGGACTTGCAATGCTTTATTGAACACAATTTCAAGGGTCATAAATTCAGTCAGCGGTTGCTGCATCTGGCTAAGCTGGCTGCAGAGTGTCAATTTCAAGCACTTGGACGGGTGCTTTGTCTCCGGCTCCCCTCCGTCAAGCCATAAACTTGTCTTCTTCCTGCTTAATGATATCCTAAAGCAGCTCTGATGGACATTTCAGTTCAGCAACAGTCAAGGCATCTTAGCTGCTAAGTTTTATTAATAATCTTGTCGTGCATGCTGAGGTTCGTGCCTTGGCCGCGTGTATAGTTACTAAGGACGTCCTCTGCTTCTCAAGTGCAACATAGCCACGGATATAAATGTGATTTTCAGTCCAGTGCAGGACAGCAGTCAGAGAACCCTGCAGTGTATATATAGTTTATGTAATGTCACACTAGGTTTTTCCCATGTCTGTGTAGTGCGGTTGAACTTGAAAGGCTAATGTGACATAGGAAAAGATTTGTTAGCCTCATTGGTGCTGCTGACAAGGTAATAGTTTGACTGATGGGAATTGATTGCTCAAGTTGTGTCATCAAATCTGTGACAGTTACATTTGAAATGACGAAAGAATGACAAAAGTGCCAATATTGAGACTAAAAACCAAGTTTAATGACAGAAATTTCTGTATTCACACTCACATAATACACTATTATTATACAACTCTTAAACTAGATGTAGATGAAACAGAATCTGACCCTCATGAGCTGATCATCCCCATTGGATGTACCAATGGTCAGCAGTTTTGTAGCTCCAGCAAATGACTGTGGTGAGAGCTCGCTGTAGGCTTTGGGCAGGAAACACCCATTTTATTTGAAGCGAGGTGCGTCATGTTTCCTTCTGGTGTCCAAAACTATCAAGGAATGAATTAGAGATATGTTTGCCTTTGTTCTCATGCACAATATTGTTCCGGTCAAGCTGTGGGAGCTTTGAAAGTAAAGACTTTTTGCTTGTTTCCTTCCCCGTGTCAGTTCTAGTTCCAGGCCGGACGGGCCTCGGCACCTTTCTTGTGACCGCGCTAATCTCAGTACAGATGTAAGCGTGAGTGGGGTGGTTTAACTTGCCTCCCCACTAAAACCACACAGCGTTATTAGGACTGAGCCTCCATCGGGCCCTGATTGCTATCACCGCTGGACCTGTGACCAGTCAGAAAGCTGAACATAAACACACCTTGACTAGAGACTCCACAGACCCCTGGGACATGAAGAAACCCCCCCTTTCAACCTTAATCCCTCGTGACCTTTTCAACCTCTCGTGAGACGGTAGATGGGAAGTTGCTTTTTCTCCCCTTCCCCAATTCAAAACCCTGATGCAGTTGGTGAATAAGCACTGGTTGTCTGTCACCATCTCTGCGCTAGCTTTGCCAGACCGAGTAGCCTTCGGTGTGAATGTTCCTGAAGCCTCTGACATTCAAAGTCCGACTCTTTGCCATTTTAGAGGCCAGCATGACCAGTATGCTGTGAATGTGTGTGTGTGTTTTATCAGTAGTTTGAATATGTCTAGACACCCATGCGGGTCTGCCCATGCGTGTTAGTGAGCAAGCATCTTTGTGTGTGTATGCATGTTTGTTTCAGAAGTCACATCTTTCCATGTTTGTGTTGGCCCCTCCAGTGTGTGTGTGTGTTAGTGTGACCACACACTCCTCCAGGCTCATATGCAGGGCTCCTGTATTTCCATGCCGTGGCGTTCCTCCTCATGCCAAGCCGGCCTCAGTCCTCCAAACCCCAGACTCCCTCCAGGCTGGGAAGACAGCAGCGCGGGGCCTCAAGTTTCACTCCTCTTCATCTACAACTAAAAGTACACATGCCTGGAGGCATGGCTTGTACACCAGAACGGGCCAGCAATCACTAGGGACGCCTCATATTGTTTAATTCAGTTCCATTTACAGTTTGAGAACTTTCATTAGCTTTATCTGTAATAGGTGCTTTACGACAGATCTTTCTTTCTTTATTTGTTGAATTGCTATTAAATTCCAGCTAGCATAAAAAATGTGACTTTCTCAAACCTGCAGCGATCCTGTTGCAGATGGCAGACGGTGCCTGTACATTGTTGACATTCCTGTCAAGCCATTAGTGCGCCGTGTTGTTCAGTGCCGAGATGGCCAGGCTGTGGAAATAGGACGGGGATAGAGGAATGAACCTGGTCTTATCTAAGCTGTCACGTGTCTGACGTCGGTGTTATCAGGCCCGCTCTTGTCTGCTGATAAGAGTGTGACGTGAGCAACGCGGCAGAGAGGCGTCAGGCATGGTGGCTGGCGTGGACAGGGATATAGGATGCACACAAAAAAGTCAGGATGTGCTCCTCTGGGGAGGGTTGGAAGTAGGGTGGGTAGAGCGATATATGGGTTTGCAGATTGTTGATGTCGGCCTTTTATTAAAAATCAGCTTGTCAGTGTCATCCAACTATGACACGGTGTGATGCAGTTTCTTTGATTCCATATTTATCATAGGATTGATCAATGCTGGTTGTCTATCGGAAGACCTTAACCTGGATTGATTGTAGACATTTTTGATCAGGTTCCACACAAATATGCCTGAATATATTTATTCTTATTCTCTTTGGTGTCACTGGAGAGTTTTAGTGTCACGCGTTCAAAATGCTATTTCAGAGGCTTTTCCACCCTGACAATTCTGGGTGAAACACTGGATACTTTTCATTTTTATGAAAATGGTCAAAGCTAAAGTTACTGAATGTCAACATAGAATATTGGCTGTTGGCAGCATCGATCTAAAAATGTTGTATCAGGCTTAAAAAAAAAAAAAATTGTCCGAACCATGGTTCGAAGCAACGAGGGGTCTTGTGATTGGCCACAGCTCCTTGGCCTGTCTTTTGCAGGCCACGCCTCATTATGATATAATCAGTCAAATTTCTTTGACATTTTGATTTTTGATTCTGTGAGTGTGTTCAGATAAGTTAAGATGAAACTATAATGAATATGGGGAAATTGGGTTGTTGCAGCAGCAAATGATAAGGAAGTACAAAGTTAAGTAGAAATATATGAAATTAATAAATGAACTGCAGCATTTTTCGGGTGTGCAAAAATACCAGCAATGTGAGTTAGACGGCTGCTGCAGTCTGCTGTAAGAATTGCTCATGTTCGGTGTGTAAAGCAGAATAATCGATTGTGAATGGAGCAGGGGGAGGTCCCAGTTTTCTCAGGCATTACCCTAATCATCAGTGGAGGAGTTGGGAGAAGCGGAGGAACATAGACTCTGAAGAAAAGAGAGGCAGGGTGGGGAGGGTAGGGAGAGAAAAAGTGAGAGTAGTCAGTGATGGAGAAACATGGAAGTTCAGAAAGGGGAGAGGGGGTTTCTCGAGATGGACACCCACTCGAGTCAGTTTTTCCTCTCCCTTTCTCTCAGTCTATCATTCGGTCTTTTTCTTCTACATCCCTTGGGGAGGGGTTTTGCTCCAGCACAATGGTTAAGCCTCCCGCTCTGTGGAACAATGGTCTTGGGAAAGGAAGTGTAGAGGGGGAGCCCCCGCTCAAGTCCTTGCTTTGTTCCTGAGAGCTCCTCCACGCCTAGAGGAGCCTCTGTCAACACACCCCCTCCTCTTCCTCTGACACCCATGTCACGGCCAGGTTACAGCCAAACGCCTCGGAGGTCCGTCGCACACACTCTTCACACACACACACACACACACACACACACACTCTCTCTCTCGCATCCCCTGTTCCTGCCCCAACTCTTCCTTCCTCATTCCAGTATTTTCCAGGAAAGAAGCCCCTGCCGAGTGTCTCCTCGTACACACTGATCACATGATGTTGATGAGTAACGTTCAAAAATGGTCTTTAAGATTATTTCTAATTAGAAGAACCTAGTTTGGAGTCTCTGGCCTCTCGTTCTTTTTTGCATTGCATGGGAGAGATCACATGTAACAATGTGCTATTCTGTCAAAATGTTGAGTAAAATTTCAGCTATAAGTAAAAGTAAATGTAACTTCTTCTTGAGTTGGATATCTTGGCACTCTTTCCACCCCTGCCGCTTATGCAGGGGTCATTAAACTTCCACTGGAACACTAACAATGCCACACACACACACACACACACACACACACAGACACAGTCTCTACCTTGTAGGAGGTGATGGCTCGAACTGGGAAAGTGACTCACGATGCGAGGTGCATTCCACTGCAGGAAAAAAACAACACATAAACAAAGACGACCAGGAGGAGAGCCGGGAGCCGTGAACTGACACGGGCTTGTCTCTGCCTGGTCGAGCGTGAGTGTTTGACATTTCACCGTCTTCCGCCTCCTGTGGGCGGCTATCATGTACAGGGTGAGCACTGTGGGAAAATACTGCGCAGGAAGGGCGATCTTGAACACCTCATATTCTGTAGAGCAGCAGGAGTTTTTTTGGGGGGGGGAGGGGTTGTGAAAAGAAAGCCACTGTACCTGAGAGAGTACACAGTGAGTGAGGATGGGCTTTTCCAGGAATTAAGGTACTCTCTTACGGGGAGGATTCTTTCAAAGTAAAGTGAAGTCAAATTAAGTGGAGGGAAATATAAAATTGCCACTGACGCTTGACATGCTATTTCAGGCCACCATAGCTCAAAGGGGTGGTGGGGTAGAAGGTGGGGACTGTGCCAAAGACCTGTCAATGCTGTTTCAATTTGGGGTACTATATACATATTTTTTATTTCAACCTTTATTTAACAAGGTTAGTCCCTTTGAGATTAACAAAGATGAACAACCAACTAACAGTATAGTCAAAACTCAGGGTCACATAAAAGACGGTCAAGGGTAAAATCGTGTATATAATCAATATAAGACCACATAAAACAGAGAACAAAGCAAGATTTTCTGTATTAGTGCCCCAAAAAGCAATCCATGTATGATTCAATATTAACTGGGTGACACAACAGTGAGAAAAAACACCTTTCCTTGAGCTAAACATACAGATCATGATGAGGCAAGTTAACTATAGGAAGAAGTTTGGTATTGATATACACTATATGGCCAAAAGTCAGTGGACACCTGTCAGTGGACACCTGACCATCACACCTATATGAGCTTGCTGGACATCCCATTCTAAAACCATGGGCATTAATATGGAGTTGGACCCCCCTTTGTGGCTATAACAGCCGCCACTCCTCTGGGAAGGCTTTCCACAAGCTTTTGGAGTGTGTCTGTGGGAATTTGTGCCCATTCAGCCAAAACAGCATTAGTTGAGGTCAGGCAGTGATGTTGGCCGAGAAGGCCTGGCTCGCAATCGACGTTCTAATTCCTCCCCAAGGTGTACAGTGGGGTTGAGGTCAGGGCTCTGTGCAGGCCAATCGAGTTCCTCCACACCAAACTCGTCTAACCATGTCTTTGTGCACAGGGGCACAGTCATGCTGGAACAGCAAAGGGCCTTCCACAAACTGTTGCCACAAAGTTGGAAGCGCCCAATTGGCTAAAATGTCTTGGTATCCTGTAGCATTAAGATTACCCTTCACTGGAACTGAGGGGCCAAGCCCAAACCCTGAAGAACACCTGAACTCAATAACTAGTAGGGGTGCTTTGGCCATATAGCGTAGATCTTCAAAACAAAATACAACCACAAAACCACAACCCAGTTCACCACTGGACACAAAAAGTCACTCATCACTCAAAAGCCAATTTCAGGCAGAAGGGTAGGCATGTCCACACAGGGCTACAGACAGGCTCAGACATGATGATGATAATGTATACTATATCCTGTGTTAATCACATAACAATGACTGAAATGACTAAAATACTTGATCAAGGCCTTTTTTCAATTTCGGTGAAGAATATTTATGACAAGTAAATATATTACGACATTATTTACGACAAGCGATATTTGAAATAATTTCACTTCATTCTAGGATTGATGAAAATATGACAAAATGAAAAAAAAAGTAGCTGTGCTTGGAACGGCTCTTTGCTCTTTCAATGTTTGAAGGTATATTGATAGAAGCTGCTTACATCTACAGCAGTGGTGTTGCTAAGGTCTTTCTTTCTGGGCTTGTTTCAAGATTTTGATCAAGAAATACATGCACGTCATGTTTTACTTAAAATTTCTGTCGCCTCTCACCTTCCACACTCCATCATGAGCGCTGTCTACAGAGTGCGGGGTACGTTTGATTTACTGGTCAGAGCAAGACGGCTCGCCTGTCTATACTTGTTATGTATGTGTGTGTGTGTGTGTGGGGGGGGTCGGCCTGTCAATCACCGTCATGTAATTTGAACTATGCAGGATTTGAATCAGTCAGTTATTAAATTAAATGTTTCTGACAAAAAAAATGATTAGGATTTATGAGTTTGAGCGAGTTCAAAAACACAAAAATAGGAAAATGTTTAAATGTTGCTAATGTAATGTAGCCTGAAAGAGAGATGCTATTTTTTTATTTAAGGTAGAACTGTTGAAGCTTGTTTAATCGATAAACCAAGAATAAAATCAGACTAAACCTAAGACTATGACTACTTTTAACACACAAATTAACAATATATCTCAACCTTTAACTAGAAGGTTCCCACTTCCCCACTAGGGTTCCCCTGAGGGAGACACTAAACCGGTCCAGACGGCCACAGCTAGCTGCCTCTGCACCCTGACCTTTGTGATGTCACAATGAGAGACAGGTGTGTGTGCTACTCTGCAGGACATTCATTCTGCACAACCCAACAATGCTAAGGAAGTAGCTGCTCTTACTTGCTTTCTCGTGTATGTACGCTAGTGTGAGGAACACACACATGCATTGGTAACTGTTGTACCAAAGCCATAAAATCGTCTGATTACAGGCACTTCAGAGATGCCAGTGGTACTTGGCAGCCACAACACTATCATAACCATAATAAGAATAAGAATGCCCTCTCTGGTGTTATTGCTATATCACCATGTGTGCTGTGTGGCAACTGAATACGGAACGAAATTCCTGCAAAAAAATAAAAAATAAACAAGATGCAATGAACTTTTATGGCTCATCATCGAGGAATACACATTTCCACCAAAACACCAATTATGACCAATCGAAGACGTTGGAGTGACGTTCCTGTTACCTGTCTGCAATGCGTCCTAACAGGTTGCTAAAGCGTGCACGGTGTCTTTGCTGAGAAGTGACCTGTTAGAGTGAGAATGCTGCAATTAAGTAGGTTAAACACAGTAATGCCCGAGGCGTATTTGCCTTTCATGCCAAGTTGATCTGATTAGCTGGGCTAAATCCAGGGACCTCCATACACTCCTCACAGGCACCCTGGGAGCAACACCCTGCAACAAAGAAGTAAATGTGCTGTTCATATCCGCTGACGAGACTATATGTAGGAGGCCCATGGGAATAAAGAGCTATATCTTTCTTGCATTGCTCGCTAGTGAAATCTTCACAGGCTCTCTGGGAGTACTACCCAACAACAAGGAACTAATATCCAAAGGATTTCAATCTAAAATGCTGCATATCCACGTTTACCTTTTAAAAAAAGCTTGAAATTCATCATTGTAGAGTTAAAAATAAGAGATGATTCCATCCTAAAAATGGATGCTAACTCAAATAACGTTTCTCCAACATTTTATTTACACGCCAACAATCATTTTGCAAGAGTAGAGGCTGTAATGCTGAAATGGTGGATATCTCATTCATGTAGTTCACGTCTACAGACAAAACTGCAGGATGTGCTAGAAATTATTTTCAGCATCAATGCACATTATTCATTATCTGTATCTCACCTTTTCTTATTTCTAGATGCGATACTTTTGCAACACGCGCTGCTTAGGGGAATTATGGTATGTTCTGTTCAGGCCTGAATCAGGGAAATCCAGTGTGCGATTGTACACCAGGCAGTACAGTAGAAGTCACACAAACAGATTATCCTGCTGGCTCCTGAAATGTCACTGATGTCACAACCTCTAATCTCGTGGGAACTTGGCACGATCCGGCATGAATCAATATGTATTGATATACACACTGAACACTTTTCAGTAGAGCTGCAGGTGAGTAGGCAGAAGGTAATGGTTGTTAGTGTAGTAAGTTGCATTCACTGCAGGACAGGAATTCACAAATTATTATCCCTGCATTACTATTATTAATTCTTATCATTTTTATAATATCAAGACCGTCCAGAAATCAGGTGGTAAGTATCAAACAGTTTGATGTGAGTCGCTCGGTGTGGTTGAATCTGTAAACACAGTAAGTGAGACCTCACATTTGTCTGAAACTGTGCTGTGGTCAGCTTCAACACGTGTAACAACACCAACACAGATTCAAGAGAAGAAGGAGGGAGGGAGGGGTAGAAGAGGGCAGTCTTTTCCTTTATTGTGGCTCTGTTCTGCTCCAATCACAGCACAGCTTCAGACATGGGCGGGGCCTGTACAGTAATCAATGAAATTTAAGGAGATAATGGTCCGGCGCTGAGTTTGCCCCCGTCAAAACCGAATGAAATTTGAGCACTGAGGAAAAACGCTTGGAGAGCGCACAGCATGTGTGTGTGGCGAGTGAAGTTTGCGTACTTAAATATGGATTTCTGCTCGCAAGCTGTAATATTGCTCACAAAGACAAAGTTCCTTCTCGCACAAGAGCTGTTACTACACTATGTGCACGCCGAGGACGGGGCCATTTCCTGGTGTGGGCAGTCCTCTTGCTCATGCTCACACCATGCATCTTATTCTCAGGGTTTTGTAGTATAGTTTTGAAATGCCACCAAAATCTGTTTTACCCTCAAAATGTGATTTTCCTAAGTTGATAACAATCATTAAAGCACTTTTCAGGAATTATTCTTTATTAAAGATTGAGTTTTGAACATTTCAGAGGCTGGCACAGCTGCATTTTTAAACATTTCTATTCTAGCAAATTGTAGGAACACCAAACTAAAATCAACTAATACTGCAAACCACGTCTCCTTTTGTCTCAAGGCTGAAATCCTCCATTAACTTGTTATTTAATAGGTGAAATCAATACGTCCCCTTAGCTTTTACCTTGCATTCACCTGATTGGCCTATTTACGGAGATGATCTGTGTTCATTTTCTGAGACAGTGACAGGAAAGATGAGAGAGGAAGAGGATGACAAGCGACGTGTCAGTGCAAGATGCAGACTAAAACCCTGCAACATCACAGGTCTTAGTCCCCTGAGTCACAGAGCACCCAAGCTGTGTATTTATTTTTTAATCACTTCCGCCAGCGATGGGAATGAGTCATCACAACAGTCTTCTTTCTTGCAAAATCTGGATGGTGCATATGGGTTGAAGCTTAACTATAAGAGAAAGATATCTACATGCTGATGACGCAATTAAAGAGGCGATCTCAAGTTGCACACACACGCACTTAAACACATACACACAGTAAGCATGCATGTGCACAATCGCACACGCACACGTACTTCCAACTAGTGATTGATGACAGCAGCCTCCCAGTTCTTTTTCCTCAGCGTCTATCCTCTCGTCTCCTGAATCCACCAGGAGCAGCACTTACCAGTGATGGTACGTCAGTGCTTTCACACCAAACTGGGTTACGTTCTCACCCAGCGCAGGTTGCTGCCACTTCAGAGAGCTCTCATTTTTTCGGAGCGGGGCTTGTGTGGTCCTATTAGGGTCAAATGAACATCAAAAACCCAGGAAAGAGGGGAGTAAAACGTACATTGTCATATGTATTATGGATCATGCTGCAAGATAGAGAAATCGGGCTTTGTATTTGAAGGCTTTTATTCCACAACACTTCATATCCATTTGGAAAATTGTTAGAAATGAATTTGTCAATATTAACAGTGCAAGTACTATGTAAGCAATGGCCTTGGGCTGTTTGGCCAACAACTTCAATGGTACTCCACCAGGGCTTTCTCTTTCATGACAGCAATCATTTTCTAAGGTGCCAGTTTTTTCAATTGGTAGGTATCTTATTTTGAAATGATCCTCTTAAGACAAGACACAGTATACTTAATGTAGAA
>CABFOQ010053975.1:3583-59979 GCA_900660455.1 Gephyroberyx darwinii
GTAGAGAAGAGAGGAACAAAAAGAGAAAAATACAAGAGAGGGGAGAGGAAACAGACAGGTTGAGATGAGAGGAGAGAGGGAGAGGAGAACAAGGCGGAGGAGAGACATGACACGAGGAGGAAGAAGATGAGAGGAGAGGAAGAAAAAGAAGGGGGAGTGAAGGGAGCAGAGGGGAGTGGTGTGTACAAGGTTAGGTTGGCAAATGTTTACTTTATATCAACAGCAGCTCTTATCTAATGCGCTGCAAACATTTCCTCTTTAGTGTTAGATAATAGGAGAATAATCAGCAGGTATCTGCCTCCTCTCACTGGCCCCTGGATGGGAATAAAACAATCCATGACATACCTCCTCCATCCTTCCCACTGTTGCTCCCTCCCTCCCTCTTCCTTGCCTCTGTACTCCCACCCTCCTTCTGTCCACTCCTCCATCTCTCCCTCCATCCATCCATCTTTCCCTCACTCATCCTTCCCTGCATCCCACCCACCCACCTTCCGCACTTCATCCCTCCCACCTTTCTTCAGCCATCAGCCCCTCTAGCTTTCTATCCCTCCCTCGCTTTTTCTATCACCCCATTCCTCCATTCCTCCCTGCCTTTCTCTTTGTCTCACTTCATTCCCTCTTCCATCCCTCCATCTTGTTCTTTCTCCTACCCTCCAACCAAGCTTTATCTTCAGATTAAAATATCACTGAACCACTCACACACACAAACACACATAAGTGTGTGTATGTGAAGGCATACACACGGATGTGCTCACAAAAACACTCACACCATGCACGCACACACACACACACATACACACACACACAGGAACAGAGCAGAGGAGAAAACAAAACATCCTCCCACAGATGAACCCAGGTTATATAAATGTTTGAGCTGGATTCCTTGACTTGTGCTGTTTATCTCTTCATTTTCATTATTGTCTTTTTTAGAGGACTCAGCCTGGGTCCTCCGAAGCTCAATGGATACAGATTGGGTCTAGTAGCAGTAACATTAACAAACATGGGTTTGATTTGAACTGTGGCAATGCATATTTATTGTGGGATTAAAACGTCTTATCTCAACTTTTTGAAAATTGAAAAAATGGTGAATGATGCTCCCATTGATGCTCATGCATTTTTGAAATGGTCCAAAGTGTTTGATATGGGATTCATGGAACCTAGGGTTATGAAACTAACTCAGCGTGTAAAAGAAATTTTCAATTCAAATAATGGATTAATAGCTCAGACCGAAATCTGAGTTATGAGATTTTAACCTGACAACAGCAGTATGCAAACATGCACATATGAGTACAATGTTATTTTCCTAAACGGAACAATTTCTGCCTATCACTGAAATTCATGCACACAAACGCACAAACACACACGCTCGTGCGCACATATCACACACACATTGCTTTATTTCATGTAGATGCGTCATGTAATCTCATGTGGGATGGGACACTTGTGTGTTTTTTAGCCTTATTTAAAAGATGACTAAGAATACATTCTTATTTACAGCAACAGCCTGGGGGAGTTGTAGAAGAATGGAAGGTTACACACACACATTAGTTGAAATCTTATTCTAACAAGGGGGATTAAAAACCATGTATGTTGTCCTTGACATTGCTCCTCACAAAATTATCTCATGTAATTGTGTGTGTGTGTGTGGGGCGGGGATGATCTATACTGATTGAGGCAGGCAGTGGGCTGGCATTGTGCTGCTTTTCTTCAAGGGATTTGCTTTATTAAAAAATGGCCATTGAGAAAACTCGAGAAATCTGTCTCTAGGAACTCTGATGCTTGTTGTCTGGAGAAAAGATGTCTTCTTTCTCAGGACTATTCTATGGGATTCTGCGTAGGCTGATTTCAACAAATGTACCTTGTTTTAGGCTACTGACTTTTTTACTTTAATTTTACTTTTCTTACCCCATTATCTCTCATTGCAGGGATTTGGGGACTGATATGTCATGCATAACATATACAATGCTATTCATACATAATACATACATGATAGGTCTACTCTCTTTTTCACTGGAAAAAAAAAAAACTGTTTCTCAGGAAGGATTTTGCAAACTCAAATTTCCCACAACTCAGCTTAGACTCCTGGCCACTCTGCTATGAAATTGCTGATGCTAATGTTACGGGTGTCATTCATGCTAGCCAAGTCTATAACTTCCTCTTCAGATGAGTTTCTACCGAGTCTCAAAGCCACAAGTCAAATGCCTGCCAGCCTGATAGTTGGCTACGCTATGGATCAAGCTAATTCTAAATCTACCAGAGGAGTTTCTTTACCTCCATCACGAAACTAGTGGTCCTCATTCTCTCTCCCAAAAGTCAAAATGATGGAACTAAAATTGCATTGGAATGCAAAATTATACTGTTAAACCACTAGGCCAGGCTGGCATACAGCTGGTGACCCAAAGGCTAAGCCCACAGTCACTTATCTACTGAGAGGTTTACAGTTAGGTCACTGTTTTAGCCCCCTTATCCTCTGCCCTGCTAGCACTCGACCAACACACATACACACACATGAATACCCTATTCATCGTTGACAGAGAGCTTATCAGAGTACTCAGCCTCTCTGAGCCCCGGCAGATTACTTCCTGTAGTTGATTGTGTTTTTATACCTGTCTGCCTACAGTCTGCCTACTAGCACTGCCCTACCAACAGGGCATGCAAACCATTCAAAATCGACTGCATGTATTTAAAAGCATTTAAAAGCAAGGTTGATTTTCTTAATTCCTGAAAAGGTGACTGGAGATTTTAGCCAACAGCAGCAGTAGATTTGTGCCCCTACTTTCCAGGTGAAACTCTTCTAAGGGTTACGGTTAGGGATGTAAAAGGACAGTGTGCTTATGCTTCTTCTGGTGTTAAAGAAAGTTCAATGTACAAATTGTTCACTAGCCATAGTGGCAAAACTGCATCTTTACACCGCAGTGAAAAATATTATTGTAAATATATTTTGTTGATAATGCTCTGCTGTGCTGCTGTGCCTTACAGCACCATAGCGTATCTACTTTGTTGTAACAGCATTACCTTCACGGTGCCTCTGTACTAACAGCATTGGCTGTATAGAGAATGACTGTGTTTACTTGTAGAAAATGATGAGACTGCACTTCAGCAGGGTTGTTATACTCTGGGTTAGTATCTGTTGCAAATCTGTCCAACAGCCACTTAATTAAAGCAGGGTCCTGTAATCTATAGCCCAGTATCCTGTTTGGTATTGTCAGTTCAGCTGAAAGTGCCCAGGGCCGCAGATGAAAAACAGACTTTACTGCTACAGTTGCAACAAGCTTATTTAATAAATATTTAAGTAAAATGTGAAAAAACAACAACTGTGAGGACCTGATGCCCCCTTGTTAAACACATGGGCTGTTGTGTCTCTCTTTGAGACTGTAGAGTCTGTATTCAGATGAACACTAAAAGGGTTGGTGTTTACCCATGGTCCAATGATGACTACCTACAGCAATATTTTAATACCTGTTGAATTAAGTGCTGAAACACTCTCCCAGAGTTAATCAAATGAAATTACAGTGGTGTCTGCATGCCTTAACTGCTGAAATGCCTCCCTTTGTACCCACTTAATTTTAAGTGTCTGGCTGCCCTTGGGTGAATGTCCTACTCCGTATTGCTGGTGCCAGCTGCACACAAACAGGGCCACTGTCTGCTGTGTCTACCATTTCACTGTACCTTAAAAACTGATTTTACATCTAGAACAACCACTGCACAGCCTGGTCACTAGCAGCGTACATCGGTGCTATTGTCATTTCCACGCCCTTTCGTAAGCAACAGCTGAGCACTGCCTGCTAAGCGCTGCCAAGTACCAATGAGCCAGTATCTTCGTGCCAGCCAGAGATAAAATTTAAAAAATTGATGTTACCGACCTTTAATTTACATTACAACCTTTACACTTACAAACTCCTGAGAGTTTCATCAGTTTAATCAATTTATTTTCTGTTTATGGTTTATTTATTCTTTATTTTCAACCATATATGCCCCAGAATTCTGTTAAATAAATATTAATAAACCTTTCCTAATCCTTGAATCTTTATCCAGGGGCCAGTAGTCACAAGTTACGGGCATCAGTGTTCGTATTTGGCCTGTATGGATTGTGCAGGTACCACCAAAAGCTTTAACCGATCCCCTAACAGAAATTGGTCAATCATGCAAGCCCCATTCTGAGCAAGGAAAACCCCAGTAATGCTATCATTAAATGTACATTTAATTTGCAATATTTTTTCACATACCTTTCTACCCTGCCAAATATCTAAATGCACCCATATTTTATGTACGCTTGCCAACACTTTTAGATTAGCCAGGAGACTCTCAGCATCAACTCCGGTCTACCCAACTGTAAGAATCTAATCTGGCAGATTTTTTCCCACATGAAATCAAGAGTGAAGGAAAGATTGTGTAGGATCACGCAAATCTCAGCTTCTGTTGAGAGTGTTGTCAGAATGCTGGTCCACACCGTGAACACCTTCTTTCCCCACAGAAACTCACCAATCTGTCCTGTGTGTGTGTGTGGTTGTCAAACTACTAAAACAAAGTGAAATGAAGTGTGGAGAGAAATCTAGGCATGCAAGACTAGTTGTTTTTTTGAATTTGTGTCTCTATAATTGATGAGCTAGGCGTGTTAAACTAAATGTTGCCGTGCATCATTATGTGTTGTTTCCGTAGACTTGTTTCTTGACAGACAAGCTCAAAATCAAAACCACCTGACCCTGAAATCAGTTGCAAAACAGTTGCATCCTTGCTGAATACTCTCAACTCCAGCTCTGAGGGCTGAGATATAACTTTGACGGAATGGAGATTGCTTGGATGAGATTTTACAAGTGAGTTAATTATGGTTGTTGCCAAATCTGCCCATCTACAGTACTTTTTATTTCTTTAATATGTTCTAAATAATGGGCTGTGCATCAAAAATGTAGCGAAGAAAGTAATGCAATATACATGTGATATCAAAGTATATAAATGTTATAAAATGCCTACTCAAGGTTCTGCTAGCTCACAGCAAGTGCTGAATCAGGATGGGCTGTTATATATGGCTGAGCCGGCAGGTCTACTCTCTCTCTAACTCCTTCTCTGTCTATCTACAGTATCTATGAAGCCTTTATAATGAAGGTATCTATCTATCTATCTATCTATCTATCTATCTATCTACCTATCTTTTATAAGGACACCCAATAGACCTGATCAGATCGGCTATCAAGACTCAACATTCCAAAGCATGTCTAGTTATTTATTATGTTGAACTGTCAAAGAGAACCAAGTATGATTATACAAGAGGACAACTCAAAATGGTCCTGATGCTCTTGAATGGCCTAACGCCAGGACCAAAGTTGGAGAGCCAGTATTTACAGCCTGCAGAGTCTTCTGTGTTCTGCAGCTGTCTTCTTATCCCAAACTGACTACCTCCCTTCCTCAGCCTCTTCATTCCACTCTGACACCAATAGAGGGGCTCGTGTGAAAGGTGCACTTATTCTCACTCTCTTTTATCACATCATGCACTTCCTCTACAGCAGTGGTACTCAGTGTTTGATGTCAAGGCACACTTTAGCAAGGCAGTTGTATTCCAAGCCATACCACATTGATTGCCTTAAAATGTTACCCTGTTTGATAATAGAAGAAGCCCTGCAAGCCCTGTGAGTGAGTGGAAAAGGTTTCATTACAAGTTCATGAACTAGAAATTTAATCAAACAAAGACATTTTCATTCTTCATAGATGTTCTTTGCATTTTTACAAAATCTCAAGGCACACTAGTGCTGAGTTCTGCCACACCTCTTCACCTAACTAGTGGAAGACTTAAATCACTCAGCAGGATTTGGAGAAGACAGCTCACTCATGCTGTGTGTGTGTGGCTTAGATATGCTGAGAACTCAGCAGTATTAAAGTAATATATAACCCAGACAACCCAATAGATCGACATCTACAGTCATAAAAGAACCACATAAAGGAAATCATTCCTTTCAGGTACAGGCACCATATCATCAGTATCCTGCAGATACCTTCTCCAATAAGTCAATAAGAAACAGGTCGATGCAATGATATTTTACATATGCTGTAGTACCCAGACCACCACAAGCCTCTCTGTGAATAAGAGCACCCTCCAGCTCCAGACCATTGGAGAGAGTCCAGCAGCAGTCAGAGTCTGTTCAGCACCATGGTCAGCTCCTCTCTACTCTACTCTACTATTCTACAGCTACAGTAACCTTGCTGCTGGCCATTTTCAATCAAATCCTCAGCCATATCAATTTGTCAGCACCAACACTAAGAGCCAAGAGACTCACCAGGGAGAGGAAGAGAGTTCGCCAAATTTCTGTGAGTAGGGTCTAATAATGCTTGGCCTTGTGTCTTCTCCCAAAGATGCTGGGTTCGGGAGGACCATGGATGCCTTGACAAAAGAAGGAGACAGCAACTGGCAACACATTGCCCTGGGAAGGAAAGGTTGCATGTTCTTGACTTGAGTTTTTGTTTATGTGGGAAAGGTAGAAGATTTCTGTTGGGCCTGGATTGCAAGAAGACATTTTGGTTTGGTTGTTATCTCACATGTGCTGTTGACTCGCATGATCATGCAACATGACAAATGCATAAGGTACAAACATAAACCATTTTCTGCATGTGTGTCAGATACACACATTGATACACTAAAATGATTCAAATGCTCAAAAAGATTCGGTAGGATGTGTATACACTAAAAACACTCAGGGATTAGGAGTATTGCATAAGGACACAGCTGCAGCCATTCAGTTTGAAGTGGTATTTCACTGAGTTGTTCTTCAGAAAACACTACAGAACCAGTCTAGCCATAACATGCTGGTCTGCACCACAACCTACCCCATTGTTCTGTGCAAGACATCATGGCACAGGTTAGCATGCTACGAGACTGGTTAGACTCTCTGCTGTTTCTTGCAGAAGGCAGAGGCATGATACAGCAAAATTCAAAATCCCTCAAGTGAGTTAGATGATTGCAACTGTAATCAGTTCCCTCAGTCTGTGTGCCCTTGGTCTGACCTCAACAGTAGAAATACACCTTTATTTGAAGTACACACACACACACACACTTTTTCAACACAGCACACACACGTTTACTAAGGTGCTGCTGACTAAGTGAAAGAGAGGCTATTCAGCAAATAAAAGGAGACACTGGCACACTCCTATACTCCTATGCTGCCATGTCCTCTGTCTGACTGTGCACAGTGGATTAAAGTCATCAGTGGCAAGCTAATCAACCAAATCAGCTGTTCAGCCTCTCTCTGCTTCACTCCCCCCAATCACTGGATTTAGGTCGCAATTAAATTCTGGTTCTTGATTCTCTCTCTTTCTTTGTGTGTGTGTGTGTCGGTGTGTGTGTGTGTGTGTGTGTGTGTGTGTGTGTGAGCGCGTGCTTGTGGAGGGTTAGGGAAAGCAATTTCTTTAGCAGTTAAGGCTAGTTAAGTGGGAAAGTAGCTCCCATTTCCAGCATTAAAAGGGACTGAATGCTCTGCTGTATCCTGCACCCAATGCCATCCTCTTTCTAATCAGCAAGACTAGAGGACTACTACACTAGAGGAATTAACAGCAGTATGAGAACAGGGAGCAATTATAAGTCCCTTTCCTTCAGTGCTGCTCTCGTACCCCACTGGTGTAAAGCAGTGTTCATATGGGACATTTGACACCGGTTAAATTCACCCATTGAAACCACCTATGTTGCGTTGTAAGAATGAACAAGTGAGAACAAAATTGCAAGGCCAGTGTGAGCGCTCACCAGTCGCCATGCAAATGATCTCCGGCAAATGATCTCTGGTCATACAGTTCTGGAAAGGCAGGGACCGCGGTAATAATCTGTTCCTCCATTTTTCCCCTGCAGGGCATTGCAGAACCCACATGGACAGAGGCCGCCTCTGTACAAATTTCACTGGCTGATGAAGTCTGGATGATGAGTAGCGGATGATGTTCACCTCCGCTCCATCAAAAGTTCAACTAGTTTCAACTTTTTTGATGGACTTGGTTGCAATATTTTCATACACGTCATTCATGTCATTGCATAGGTCTCATTGAAATACATGGAATATTGTCCGTTTTTTGACAAACGCTCACGTGAACGGGGCCTGACACAACAGTGATAAGCCCCAGTGCAAACATTTTTATTAACCCCCCATGTAATTTGCTGGTATATCTATCAAAGAAGATAATTGTGAAAATGACACACAGAGAGTACACCGTGCCAAGTTACACAAACGGTAACCTCTGATCAGCACGACGCACAGCAGTGGCTTCAAACTGCAACAGCCTGATCTGTAAATCAAACACGCTTCCCTCATATACAGCTATGACAGGTAAACCAGATGAGGCGACACACAGAACAACACAAATCCAGCGTGTGCACACACGTTGCCTATAGCTCATTGTTCTATGACAATCCCTAAAGAGATGACCATCAGGACAGAACATAAGACAAATAGGCCCACAGACATACAGACGCTAGTACGCTATGAAACATTACTCCACTTGTTCACATTTAACAATACACAGGATATGATGTAACACTCCCTCGTGCCACACTCAGGGAGAACATTTACAGGAGTCCAATTCATACCTAAAGAATGATATCCTACCCTACCGATGCTTACCATAGAGGATATCAGGCTATACCGTCATAAATCTACTGCCACATTGCGCAGGCAGCACCATTCACTAACTCACCTCCTCTAGATGTTACAGGTGATGTGTGAGAGTGGGCCTGTCATTGTAGTTATCGAGTGACCACCGTCCTTCACCGATGTTTCGTTGAGTTAAGCCCGCGACACCTCGAGAAGGCTCAGTATATTCCGGCGTCCTGGAACCACCCCTCGCTATACCAACTCTCATCAGACTCAAGCCACGGCACCTCATTTCTAACGCAAACAGTAACACATAAAGCAAGCTGCTGTCTCAGAAATAGCCTTCACTGCCTGTTTTAAATATCGTCTGTGAATTTCTAAATCCACTAAGTAGTGCTAAAGTAAGTCATTTACAAGTTATTACGCTGACTCACCCACAAAAAAACCTACATACAATAAAGGGATCTCTACTGTGAGGGATGGACTCAAGATCACTGCATGTGGACACACAATCTGTATCCACTCTTCCACAGGGCATACAGTTCATGTCAGTTCAGAATTCATGGTTCTCTGTCTCTCCTTTCCTTGGTGTCCTAGCATTTACACCTGAATAATCACTAACTCATTGCAGCTGTGTCTGCTGAGGCAGCAGAGGCTGAGACAGTTAGTATGTTACATATGTTATATTATCATGCATGAGAGTGGGCAGAGAAAAGTAATCTATTGCTATATTGGACACAGGCTGTATTTCCCAGCGCTCGTTGCAAAATAACAAATAATGTGTTGCTGGCAGAAATGGTTTTTGAATTGGTGAAATGCAGTTGAATAATAGCTAGCAAATATTAAATAATATTGGTTAATGCTGGATACATAACCATCAAATCAAACTGTAGGTGTTATACATAGGTGTTATAGAGAATTGAGTGTGGATATATCATACAGAGTACAGATGTATCCCAAATTTGCCACCACAGCACACCGATTGCTTGGTCATTTGTAAAGGGGCCCAGTCATTGGCAATGACATACACTAGTCGCACCAGTAGCACCGGAAATAGTTACACGCCTACTAACATCTCAAATTTAAGAGATTCATGATGTAGCAGACTTACTACAGCCAGGCGACAGACAGAGACACAGGCAGGAGTAGAGAGTTCACAAGCCCGCAGGCCGCTTTATTTACATCAGAGTATAATAAAGCTCACCGGTCTCGTCCACCACTTTCCAGCGTCGTATTCCCCGGCCGGCATACCGTCAGGGCAGCCGCGGAGCACCAAAGCCTTCAGTCCACCAGACGCTTTTCAACTCCAAACCCGACTTGCTAGCTCTCTCTGGATGCCCCCGGCCCCACGGCCCTCTGACACCGATTGGCCGTGGCTGCTGGTCCCGCTCGCTCTCTATACTGTCACACACAGACACAGGTTAAAACCACCCGGCTGCAATCAGCTTCAATTGGCCGCAGCTGGTTCTGGATACAGGCCTAACCAGCCCACTAGCTTAATTCTCACCCACACCCTCCCCCCAGTCTGCTACACATTATAAAACAAGATA
This sequence comes from Gephyroberyx darwinii, assembly GCA_900660455.1. Classification (NCBI taxonomy): domain Eukaryota; kingdom Metazoa; phylum Chordata; class Actinopteri; order Trachichthyiformes; family Trachichthyidae; genus Gephyroberyx; species Gephyroberyx darwinii. The sequence goes on from CABFOQ010053975.1 coordinate 13,695, forward strand.
GCTACCATTCATAAAAATGGACACCTAGTTTCAATAAATGATTGCAAACATGAAAACAAAGTGAATTACGCATTATTGTTGAGTCATGTTATGAGTCATGTTAAAGTCTTTGATGATAGAAACATCTGAAGTAGTGACTGATGAATTTCAGGCAGCTGTGGTTTTCCAACAAAACAGTGTTTCTACTTGAAGGTTTAAGCAGTCCTTAACGGTTGAGTGGACTTGATTTTAAGTTCCTAGTTGTGCCAAAGAAAGTGGAACTCAATGTACTGCTGACTGACTGAAACCGCCAGGTGGAGTTGAAAGGCTTGACCCTGGCGTGGCCCAGTGTGATCAAGGCCTTGGGGGAGCTCCAGAGACTGGCACAACTTCACTAATGATGGGAGAAGTGTTTCATCTCTTCATCACATCCCACCCACTTATCTTTCTCTTTCTCTGTCTCTCACTCTCTCCCTACCCATCCCCAATTGCTTCCCTTGTCTCTCTCGCTTTTTTTTCTTTCTCACATTCTCTCCTCCTTAAATTCTTCTCTCCTCTTTCCCTCCATGCATGTCTGTGTCGGCAGTAACCAAGTGCTTCAGGTAGAAAGTAGGGAGATCTGGTCTGCTTCTCCATTATCTGCTACACCACCAGGAAGGAGTCAAACGTGTGTGTGTGTGTGTGTGTGTTTGTGTGTGTGCGCGCACGTTAAGATTCTGCTGACGGGGATACTGCAGGACACGATGAAATGAGAGTATCTGTGCTCGTGTACAAGCAAGCACCACAGGCCTGTGTGTGTACGTGTGTTCATGGGTGAGTGCATGTATGGGTACCAGCACATGTGCACATCTGTATGTGCAAGTGCCCTCCTTCCTCCTGACAGACTTTGAGTCATGAGTCACTGGTTAGCAACCTGCCCAATAATTGGATGATGAATGAGCCCGCTGGTAAGTGTTCTGCAGTGTGATTGGGTGATTTAATACCAGCTGGTCTGCAGGCTTCTGGGTTCAGATGTGGTGTGGCCCATTGGCTGGTGCGTGTTTGTTTGTGCTCACGTGTGTATGTGCTTGCCTGTGTGAACATAGCAGGGAAAGAAGTACACAAGTTGTTTAGTTAAGTAAAAGTCAAAGTCAAAATGCCCTGACAACAATCTCCTCTGCTGAAAGACCATATTTCATAGAAAATGCATATGGCATATCATGGGCTGGTACGTCCCTTCTGTAGCTTGTCCTAAACTTCATTTATTACACTACAGTTTGCACTATTATTTGCAACATTTGTGAAATGAAAGACATTAAAGAACAAGGGAATGGAAAAGATAGAGAAGAAGCAATTAGAGGTAGCTAACCAAAAACCTGAGTTCATATTTTTCTATATCATTTCAATTATTGGGAACTGGAACACCTTTTTTTTCAATTATTTGGAACTGAATTTATTCGACAAGCTGCAGTAAAATATATTTTCAGGCCACAGAAAAAATTAGGTCGATACTCCTGAAAAAGCAGCCAGCAGCGGGCTGTTGTTGCCCTTGTGTATTACTCATAATCTCCAAATCCCTATTGGCTCTGGTATAAGATCTCCTACAGGTCAATCTGTCATACTGCTCCTTAGGCTTAGGAAGCATTTCCACCAAGGACCTTTTGTTACAGCACTGCCTCTTTTTCTTTTACAATGGAGAGGGTGAGCTGTTGACAATGCTGAGAGCTGTGCATGTATTTTAACACTTAGAGTGCCAGGTGCTGAAACTTTTTAGCTAAAGACTACCGTGACTAGCATCTCCCCAAAGCAACTGTTGAGCAGTGCTTGCTAAATATAAATAAAAAGATCAGTGGACACAGGTCTCTAGAGTTTATATTGCACCCAGCAGCTTGTTGCCTGTTGGGAAGCACATTAGTCATATCTCCTTTGTTATATCTCTGCATTAGTCATATCTCCTTTGCTGCTATTATATAATGCTCTTCAGATTATCTGGCGGTCCCCATAGTAATAAAATCTTTTGGACTTTTTGATAACGCAGGCAGCAGCATGCTGTGCTATTGGCATAGCTACATTGCTCATAATCTCTTTAAAACCAAAGCATGTATTATAAAATGCTCTTTTTACATTATATGCATGGTGAGCCAACCTGCCAACAGGTGCAGCAACTCTGCCAACATATATATATATATATATATATATATATATTTGTATAGGTTGGCTTGTATTGTAAAATACTTGTTTACTCATTTTCCCTGCTGTACAAGCTCTGCAGTCTACAGTGGGATTCTTAAAGTCTGTCAGTCCAGGATCCCACTAAGAAAAAGTAGTCTCATCCTAGTGCTTGGGCTACTGAAAAAAATATTACTTTTATTAATTTGGAATTTATTACACACTCAACATATACATAATTGTTTTATTAATATGTACATATTGCTACTCTTTAAACCAGAAGTAGGTAGATGACCAATTGTGGGTCCTGGTCCATACTTTGAGTAGCACTGGTCAACAGTTCATATTGAGGCAGCATGTTGCATATATCAGCTAGATATAGCTATATATTTTTTTATACTCTCATTGCCAGTTGTGAGAACAATTAATATTGACTTGAGTAAAAGTTCCAGACCCATCTGCAGAAATGTGTCTATAATGCTGTTAGACAGAGCTGGGGATTGAAACAAATGACTGGTGTCACAGTTACGGTGCCCACCAACACTGCCGAAGTGCCCTTGAGCAAGGCACTTAACCCTAAAACTGCTCCAGGTGCGCTGTTCAATGGCTGCGCTCGGTCCTCTGACCTGTATTGCATGTGCATGTGTGTGAGGTGATGTGTGTGTGTCTAGTCAGGGGTGTGCGAAAAAGAGATTTTCCCCTCTGGGGACTAATAAAGGATCCTTTCTTTCTATTTGGAGATAATTGTTAGAATTTGTTTTAACCTGTTTGGAGCGCCAGATGGGCGGGGTTTACCACATAAGGTAAAACAATGAAAATAAGAACGTTTTGACAATCACTACATAATAGTTGACAGTCAATTTAATATCTATTTAATATCTACTCTGTCTGTGATTTACAACTTAATTGACACTATATGAACTGATGCCTGGTACTCCAAGCAGATTCAATCATTAAGAATTATTTTCATATACTATTCAATCCAGGTCTGCCTACTTATGGTGGGTCCCCACTTGAGTACCAATATGCTTTATATTGAGAAAAAACATGGCAAAAAATTGGAGAATTTAGAAAAAGTATCCTGCCGATTTCTTTTTTGCAGGAAAAAAAAATGCAGAAACATTGATATTTCTGCCAAGACAATGCTATTTTTTTTCTCCTGCCTCTCAAGGCTTCTGTGCGTGTGTGTCTTTAGAAAAAAAAAATCTTCATTTGGGTCATGGCAAAGCCTGCCAATTATAGCCACAAGTGTGTACCAAATATATTTATCATGGATTATCACAATCTGCCTACCCATCAAAGACAACAGGCAAATCCATCTCACATGGCAAAACATCAAGGATGATACATGTTTTGATGACTGTGTCTGTCTCTGCTGTTTTATTATGGGGATTTAGATATCTATAGAGATTAATCAGAGGTAAACACTGTAGTATTTTCCCAACTGTAACATATGTTTTTCCTTGCATGGTGACGTAGATTGACTTAATATTTCTACATTTTCCTATATTGGGGGTTGAGCAGTTGAACTGCTACAATGGCTACATCTGTAAGCCTCAACAGCAACTTCTTATATTTCCTTTAAATGTAAGAACACATTCACAAAGAGCAACCTGAGTTCACACTGATTTCATCTGGACTCTGTATGTAGTAGTGGTGTATTTCTGGACTTAGCCACATCTGGATAGTGTCTGCTCTGTTACAGCCTGTCCCTGTGCACTGGAGCGCGCCAGAGGACACATCTACATACACATCATGCACACATACACTCTCTCTCTCTCTCTCTCTCTCTCTCTCTCTCTCTCTCTCTCTCTCTCTCAACACAGACATAGACACACACTTTCTCCACCATCCCTATGGAGACGTTTCTGCCGTTTCTGTTATTTCAGCCAATAAACATAGTTCTGGCTACTGCTAAAAAAACTTAAAAACTGAATCACCTGAAGATCAAAACCATTCCAAGCCCGTGGCCCCTAGCCCACAGCTTTTATAGATAGAAATGTTTTCAGAATCAGCATGGCGTGGTTAGTCACATGCCATCAGAGCCTGAGCCTACACTGAAGGAAATGGGGGCAGCCGCAAGTTACAGGTAAGCACCTGTGAGTTGTACAAAAGCACTCTTTGCTGATAGTACCATCATCATCATCACAGTCACTAGTAAAAGTAAAGCATGGCAAGAAATGATTAATGCTGTCAACACTGTTTCAGCAGAAACACGCACCATTGCTGAGTTAAAAAAAGAAATAGTTTGACCTGAAGTTAGATTGCAAAAAAATATTAAGGAGAAGTAGGAGCATATTATCAACCACAGGAGGACGGCAGGGCACTCTGGAGCTATCCGACATGGATCAGAGGATCAGTTCCATAATTGGAGAGACCTCACTGTCAGATGTCCCATAGTTTGTGGTTGGGCACAAAACTGTAGCTACTTCCACATTGCCCTACAGGCGTCCTAGTAAAGTAAAGGCAAAAACGACTAAAAAACTGTATACAGAGAGATGATTTTTAGACTCTAGTCTACTCTACTAACTCTCACCTCTCTCTCCCTTTTACTCTCTCACTCTCCCACTCTGCTCTGCCCTACAGGGCTCCACAGTACCAAGAGAGGTACCATAAACACAGACATCATTTAGGGTCTTTCTCTCTCTCTTTCTCCATCTTTCTTCCTCTGTTCTGCCCTACAGGCTTTCTTTCTTTTTTTCTCTTTTCTTTCTTTCTCACCCCCTCATACTATAAAGTTGCCCGAGCGTTTTAACCAAGCTCTCCTGTAGTAGCGAAGTGTTGTGTGAAGCAACGAGAACATGAGCACTAAAAGAAGCATTGCATTATTTATCCTGTGCCAGAGTGGTTTAAAAAGCTGGGCGGGGCTGTCAGGGAGACAGTATCAAGCTCTCCCCAAGGTCTCCCCCAAGTATCATGCTGGTTTAGTGGGGAGTTTTAGATGCCACTAACCTAAACAGCCCGCAGTAATATTTTGGAATCAGCTCAAAATTATATTTCAGCATCAGTGCCAAATGGCCCAAAATATCCTGGACCAGCACTCCTCCTCTTTATGCCAAGTCTGAGAATTAGACACCTTTCACCCCTAAAATAGGTGTTTCTGTTTGAACAAGCTATAGAAATGTCTTGGGACCTGGATCGTTTTATTGCTAAACTACATAGCAGACAGTGGTAAAATGGTGCTCAAATAGCCTGGAGAAGAGTGCTGCTGTACTGTAAATGGAGTGATGTGGAAGGAAGACAGCTGAAGGTCCATTTGAAATGACTTGAAATGTATTCATCTCAGCTTTGCAGTCTGAGTACATTATTTTAACTGTTGCATCTGTTTTGTGACAGGCTGTAATACTGTCTTTTCCTCTTTACCTGTACTGGTGGATTCAAAGAGCCACTACAGCAGTTGTGCAATCCTGTTTCTTACTTGGGCGTTTCTGGTAGCTCAAGCTAAATTAAAGTCGAAGGGCAAACAAGCTTTTGCCATGAGAGCCCCTAAACTCTGAAACGACCTGCCTGAGGAAATCAGGCTAGACAGGTGTCAATCTCTTTTAAAAAACAATTTTTAAACTTGCTTTTACCTGATTTCATCCAACTATGGAAACCATTTTAGATTAACTTTCATCTTGTGTCCCCACTGTCCAGCTTTAAATTACTTTTTCTTACATTTTGATTGTTTGACCTACCCTTCTGGGCTAGAATGTTTTATAGTTATTTTATTTTATGTATTTAATTATCATTTATTCTCTTTCTTCCTGTTCATGGCTGTTTCTTTTTACTCCTGTGAAGCACTGACAGTAACTCTGTTTTGATAAGTGCTATATAAAGGAAGTTCTTCTTATTATTCTCTCTCCGTTGTCACACACATATATGAACACGCCCAAAATTGAGTCTGCCGCTTATCCTGCTCCCATGGGTTTGTTTGCAGCAGCAGCAGTGTACCGCACTGTATTTACTTAGTGAGCTCCCCTGGGGATAGCAGTCACATCTCCATTACTGTCTAAAGGACCTGACAAGATTAACTAGATGCAGAGACACAGACTACACAAACACAAAGAAAGACAAGGGGAGAGAGAGGGAGAGGGAGGGAGATGGAGAGAGTAAAGGAGGGGCAGAGAGGGAAACAAAGGGAAGGTGAGTATTTGTGCTTTCACAAGGTTTGCGTATTCTGAGACAAGACGCTGAGAAAATCAGATAGTGTGTGGACCCTTATCTTAATGTGTCATGAATGTGCACCTTTCAGACACAACTGCAAGGATTTACTCAAGACCTGTAGCCTCAACTGTCCTGTCAACTGTCAAGCATGATTTGAACAGTCGTGGTTTGACCTAAACTCAAGAGGGAACAGAAGCAGGGATGCATAGAGAGAGCAGGAGAGAAAGGGAAGGTGGGAGGGGGGATAGAGACTAACACAGGTGGGTGTAGAAGTGCACAAATTCTACTGAGAGTAGAAATACCGTGGTGGAATAGTACACTCTGACAGAAGTAAGTTCATTCAACATCCTATACTATTCATATCCTATTCATTTATTTTACACTAAGAGTAAAAATCTATGTTCAACTTTGTGTGTCTGTAAAAAGCAAACTAATGCTAATGCTAATATGATGTGATGAAGATGAGAAGTATCCATGAATTCCTGTCAATTTTATGTTTAAACTATTAATGCCACTGGTAAGTATATTAATATCAAGGCTGTGGTAAGTTGTCATTTTCAACAGTGGGATACAACTAACTCGGTCACAAGTGTTAGTTCTGGTCCTCCGTTACATTCAAAGCCTGTGACTGCAGTTAACAGTTACATTGAATATTAGTGTTAGTGCTATTAGTGCTCATTCCAGTACTATATTGTTTTGTGGTTACATTTAATTTTTATTATATAAAAATTCTTGATTTAAAAAAAAATCTATATTTATTGAACATTTGTATTCTTTTTGATTCTCTTTATACATGTTACAGCGTTACCTCAGTTTTCTAAAAGCATTAAGCCATTTGAGGCTGTATTTCACAGTGATTTTAGAATAGCTAAGAGGGTTTCTTCTCCCTGCTGTGCCAAACAATGTCTCTTAGCTGTTCTAAAATTATTTTAAACCATGGACTCTTGTGGATTATTGCTTAAAAAAATGAAGAAAAATTCTCTGAAATACAAAATACAAACACATGATTGGGAATGCCAATTTGTGAATGCGCCCATGATGTCCTCATAAGTCCGAGGAAGCATTCCATCTTCAATGTATTAAACCATTTATTCCCAGTCTGATAGCTTTCTTCTAAAGATGGCTGGTGCAGTGTCAAAATATGCAGCATTTGGATGAGCAGAACACATTGATTTATTCAGACAGAGAGGAAGACCGAGTAAGGACGACACAGGAGAGAAAGTTCTGGCAGGATTCAATCCCTGGCCAGCAGCGATACACATGCAGTTTCAAAGCCTGGGGACTTATCTCTGGGCCCAAATCATGTTTTTTCTTGAATGTATTTTATAAGATATTTTCTTTAAATATGTTTTGAGGAAGTACTTAAGAACAATACTGAGGGACAATGCTTAGATACTTTTTGTCCCTGAAAGAGAGAGAGAGAGAGAGTGAGGGGGAGAGACAGATAAACAGGAGAAAATAGAGACAACAAATCAAAACAAATCTTAACAGTTAGAATGGCAGGAAAAAGCCGGCAGCTGTCTTTTCATGTCATGTCTGCAACTGTTTCGAAATAGATTTTAGATTTAGTGCTAGTACTTCAGTATGTATGAACGTACTTCATACATCAAAAGCGTATCCACCAGTTTCAGATCACTGTGTATTTTATTTGGATGGGACCCATCATGATGCAACTTCTGCAGGTAAAACCTTAATAAAAAAAACTTTTTAAAATGGAGTGAAAACAGAAATGGTGTGTGTGTCTGTGCGTGTGTGTTTGTGAGAGTGAGTGAGTGAGTGACAGAAATATATTCCTCACTCCTTTCAATTATCTGGAACTCAAACTGTTCTGATGCAGTGAACACATTCTGCAGCCCACACAACTATGGGGAATAACATTTTTCTTTCAACACACATCTCTTGAGATTTGTTTGCATGTTGCATGTTCGTGTTTTGGCAAGGGGCGATGTCTCTGGGTGTATGTGAGCTTGTGTGTTTGTGTGTGTGTGCGTGTGTATGTGGGGTTGGTGTTTGTCCATGCGTGTGTGTAGAAAATGAATGCCCTTTGATGATATGGAAAATCCAACTTACGTGTGTGTGTGTGTGTGTGTGCATGCGTCCGTGTGGGTATGTCTCTGTGCTTTTGTGCCTCAAGTGCTTTGCTATTATGTTTCTGTGAAAATAAAATCCTTAATTAGTCAGCGAATTTATCTCAGCGTGTGTGCCTGTGCATTTGTCACGCATGTCCATCTGCCTGTGTGTGCATGTGTGCGTGCATGTGTGTGTATGTGAGAATGTGTGCCTCCTTTCCTTTATGCTTGTGCATGCATGCATGTGCATTTGTGTGTGTGTGGGCCTGTTCGGGTGCTTTCATTCACACATACACCCACAAGTGTTTGTATGTGTATCTGTGCTTGCATTGTGTGTATGTGTGCATGTGTGTTTATGTGTATGCATTTGTCATTTGTGTCCTCTGTGTATCTGCCGTGTGTGTGTGTGTGTGTGTGTGTGTGTGTGTGTGTCAGGGCTGGGGCAGGGCAGAGACTCAGTGTACCATGTGAAACAACCTGGTGTGCAGCAGCTACCTGCCTGCCACTGTTGTTAACCGCATGACTGGTCACAGAGAGACAGAGGAGGAGAAAAAGGAGAAGTAGAGGAGATGGACAGGGGAAGAGAGGGGAGGTGCTGAAAATAGAGGAGGGGGTGATGTAGAGAGAAGTAAATAGGGAGAGGAAGAGAAGGAGTGAAGAGAAGGAGACTGTTGTTGGTGCTAGCCGCATGACTGGACACGCATACGGGACAGAGAGAGAGAGGATGGAGGGAGGCCAAGGAAAGGAGAGGAGGAGGAGAGGATGAGTGGAGCGGAGGACAAGGGAAAGTGATTAAGACAGGAGAGATGGAAGGAAAGAGGGCAAAATAAACAGCCGCTTTTGGTAGCTTTATTATTGGACACAGAGAAAGCCAGAGGGAAAGGAGAGATGAAAGGGGGGGGGGCTGGCCAGAGAAATAGAGCAGGAGCAGGTGTGCTTCAACCCTGGTTCCCATGCTGCAAACAGTGGCTGTGGCTGGTAGAGGTACTATCATACATGATTTATGATGGAGTGTTTTTAGAAAAGGTTAGAAATATGAATGGGACTGGGGGTGGGGGGCTTTAAATGGTAGATTTATATGACTTCTACTGCAAAGACAGAGAGAGAAGGATACAGTGAGGAGAGAGAGAGAGAGAGAGAGAGAGAGAGAGAGAGAGAGAGAGAGAGAGAGAGAGAGAGGTCAGACAGAGGAACATACACAAATAGACAGAGGCAGAGAACTAAGTGATTCACATAGATACAGACAGTCATACAGAGAGCAAAGCTCAGGCTAAGAACTGATCAGTGCTCCACTAATGGAGTTCTGTAGTGGCATAGCACTCCAACACAGCTCTGAGACATACATAGACACAGGCTAACAGAGAGAGAATCAGGGTGTAGCTCAGAGTAAGAGCGTATATGTTGTACACAGAGTTCGGCACAGACAGACAGAGAGAGAGAGAGAGACAGAGAGACAGAGAGACAGAAAGAGAGACACATGCAGTCAGTGCTCCACTAATGAAGTTCTGCAGAGTTGTAGCTCTCTGGTCTCCTAATTGACTTCCTGTCATCTCCATGTCGTCTGCATATCATTTACATACCGTTACCCTGGGCGATGAGGTGTAGGAGAGGCTGATGTGTCTCTGTGTGTGTGTGTGTGTGTGTGTGTGTGTGTGTTCCTGTGTGCATTTAAGTGGAGATGAGTGCAGTGTAAACGCTGTTAGGTAGACCCATTAATCATGAGTTTAACCTCATGAAGAACTCTCACACACACACACACACACACACACATAAACAAGCGAAAAAGGAGACAGAAAGAGAGGGGGGAAGAGATAGAGACAAAAAGAGAAAGGCACAAACACAATCAACAGTGACAGCTGTCAACATGGAACAGCTTTAGTCATTAAAAGAAAACCCTAAAACAGTTTGGTGGTGTATTATTTGTATTCCCGTGGAACGTAGACGACGTGATGTCACTGAGATATTTCCAGTGTGATAGCAGAAAAGTCTGAAACACGTAATTATCAATGGTAAATGTCAGATTTTGGTGTCAGACCCTCAGAATCACAGAGCAAGGGCTTCTTTCTACACTCATCATTTTGCACCGACGATCAACAATCATACAGCGAGAAATCCATCGCAGGAGAGGCACAGACAGTAGCCTCAATAGACCACAATGCGATGCAGCCACAAGATGTTTCTCGACTGGAAAAACTCTCTTGCACTTACAATGCTATTGCTATTGATCTCTCCACCACCCATATACGCAACAGCTTAAAAAAACAAGTTCACGCCCATTCTGTGGGGGTTGCCAGAAATGTAGGAAATCACTAAAGGAGTGTCAGAGTATTTTCCTTGTCATTTTAGAGTCAGACATACAGTATATGCAGTATAGTAATTATACTCGTGAGTGTTACTTAACAAGGACACATCTGTGTGTCTGAGCTAGCATGTCTTGTGTCTGTGTACCATATGTGCATGTGAGTTATGTGTGTGTTAAATACATCATCTACACAAATAAGCCCTGTGATGGACTGGCGACCTGTCCTGGCAGTCTCCCTGCCTTGTTTGGATAGGCTTCAGCCCCCTATGACCCTGATTTAGGAATAAGCAGGTAAAGACAATGAATGAATCTACGCAAATAGCAGGAAATTAATCTGTCCTCCCTCCTTTCTCATTTACAAAATACACTTTAATCTTAGAGAGCGCAAGGAAGATGAGGATTGGACAGGGAGTGGGAGACAGGGAGAGAGGGGAGGACAAAGAAAGAGAAGACGTGATGAAGACTGAGAGGAGTGAAAAGGAATGAGCATTGAAAGGGTAAGGGAGATAAGAAAAGCAAAATTGCAAAACGAGTGGAAGAACCTGCTCTCAGTAGCCTAAAAAGGAAACTAAATCCACCCTGATCCCATTCCTGTGTTAATCTGCCAACAAAACCAAAATGATGAAGGGAATAATACGATTAACAGAAGGAATGCAGTGTGAGCAACAGGACACACACCTAGAAATGCATACACACTAGACCCCGTTTCTCAACTGGTGGCTCAAACATGGGCCGCTAGACATTGAAACATCTAATAATTACTGGCCATATTACTGTATGTGGCTAAGTCCTTCCCAAGACAATATAGGGTAGGCTGAAAATATGATGAAGACGTATTAGCTCACGCATACCTGCAAAATCAGTTCATCATGCTAGAAGAACTGAAAAAACGAACCCTGTATTATTTACACGTGTATTTTTATTGCATGTCTATATATTTCTTGAGGATGAAAGGATTACATGTGCTTAGATTATCACTGGTTGCAGTGTAATGCAATATCATGGATTCTGTCTGTCAACGTTTGTCACACTCTCTCTGTCAATTTTTCCTGTCACTTGTCACAACACTGGACTGACACACACACGGGCAGCAGGATGATGTAGCGAGCAGGGAAACTGTCCTTTAACCCGAGATCCTGCCAGTCACTCCCCTGTGACAGCAAGCATCCATCCTGCTCAAGTGTCAGCAAGACACCGAATCCCTTCCAACTCCAGGCATGCTGATCTGCAGCTGACCGTGTGCTTTGATGATCGATAGAGTATATCACACACTAGAAATGTATAAAAAAAATAATGGGTCACAGGTGAAATTTATTGGTATACGTAGGTGTTTTTTAAGTCTCTCTGCTCAAATCTCAAATCAAGTTACAAGCCTTTACGAGGAAGTTGCAAGTGGTGCAAGTTGCAAGTAGCAAGTCTTTCAGGGATGCTGACCACACCTATGACACATGGTAACAATTTTTTACCAGGTACCTTCAATATCTTAAAGGGACTTAATAGGATTTAAGGGAAAAGTCTGAAATAGAACCTGAAATAGAATTTGTGTGTTATTCCTCTGATCTTGGACAGTTCAGTCTCGATTTGTGAACATGAACAATTCTCTCGCAAAGCTAGAAACCAGAGAACCAAGACTGATCTCATCAAGAGACAAAACCTGGAGCTGCTCCACTGCCAGGGAATGGAAGAGTGACTTTGTGGCCACAGTGACATTTCACAGGGAGATGGACACATTTTCTGCTTCACACTTATTAGCACTAGAGTGAAATAAAGCTCATTTGTATGGAAAAAGCTCTAAACATTTTATGAGTCCCTAAACTCTGTCTCTAGTTCATTGTCAATGGAGCAGATCCAAGTTTTGTCCCCTGATGGCATCACAGGTTACAACCTTTATTCTCTGGTAACATGCTCACTGTAGATTGAACTGTTTAAACTGTTTTAAATCACAGGAATAACATTTGTGACTTCTGTTTCAAGGTGGATTTTAGCTTGAAGGCCGGGCTCTCCATCGGAATACACAAGCACAGGGAGTTTTTCCCAATCCAGTTTGAACAGGATGATTGAACAGATGATTCAGAAGTTTGCACGATTAAGGCACAATACACACACACTAAGAGGCCTCAGTAATAATGTTAAATATTTATAGAAATGAAAAAAACAACTCTATCAATAACGAAAAGCCAGCCTAGGCATCTAAAGAATTTAGGAGCACTGGGGGAAAGCTGCCAAGTTAATTGGAGGAGCCTACTTTCCTAACTTTTTGTAGTGCATCAGAGAATGTGAATGATGAGTGAGTTCATGAGAGAAATTGAGTAGCTAAACAGTTTTTCTTTCTTTTGTATTGTTCAGCATGTTTATTTATGCCGCAGCAGCGTGACTCCTGACAGGAGGAGTTAACCTAGATATAGGCTTCAGCGTATTTTTGCTTGGTTAGCCATAGGAAACTGAACATGTATTTATTCATTGTTTCCATCAGTTAGGGTAGCTAGCTCATCGTTACCCATCCCCAACATCCATTAGAAAGGGAGAACATTGCGCAAAGCAGTGAACTGGGTTTATGATTGGGAAATACACTATCTACATTGTTTTCTGGATAAAAGGCTATTGCTTGGGGTTTGATCTTCAAGTCTTTAGCAGTCAGGTTGCAAGTCGAGTCACAGCAGAGTCCAAGTAAAGTCACAAGTCCTGATTTCCACGACTCGTGTCCATGTAAGTTTAAGTCTCAAGTCTCCAGCTCTTGGAAGCATTGAAGTTATTTGGAGTATTTCTGTATGTATCTGACTGGGGTTTCGGTCCAAACACAGTCACAGTCAGGTATCATGTCAGTGTGTGTACTATTTTTATGTGGTGTGTATGTGTTGTATTGATGCTGTGTGTGTAGTCAGCATGTGTTATTTTGAAGTCGTAGCTGATAAAATGTGTTTTTAGTGTGTAATGACAGATGATTGCTGAACACGGGCCACAGCAGGAGGTAGAGAGAGAGACGGAAGGAAGGGTGAGAGTCAGAGTCAGAGGGAGAAGGAGTGAAATGGAAAGAAACAGAGAAGGAGCAGAGAGGGAAAGGGAAACAGTAAGGGGAGAAAATGACAGCCTGGCAAAGTATGTAACTGCTCAGTCCATTTATCATGGTTAGAGTTAGCCCGCTGTCTGTATGTCTTTTGGCTTGTCTGTCGATTACTCTAATTGTCTACCTCTCTGCTTGTTAATATTTGTGTTTCTGAGTCTGTGTGTGTGTGTGTGTGTGTGTGTGTGTGTGTGTGTGTGAGTGAGAGAGTGCACAAGTGTATTCTAATGTGGGGACGGAAGCCGTGACAGAATCAAAGTGCTGAGAGGGAGGGTTGATTGAATGTCTTGGAATCAAACCCACCCACACACCCACATATAAACACACACACACACACACACACACACACACACACACACACACACACACACACACTTGCACATTGAGAGCAAGGCTGATTGAATTTCTTCGTATCTAACACATTCATGCGCGTGCATACACACACACACACAGACACACACACACACACACAGTGAGGCTGATTAAATGTCTCCATATCAAAAGCACACAGCTCTTATACTTCAAAGAGGAGCAGAGACCTGAGGCATAGACAACATAACACAGAACTCAACTTACACACACAAACACAGGTTTGTCTGAGGACATTCTGTTGACTTCATTACATGCCTACCCTCAACCTTCACCTTTAGTCTAATCTTAACATGACTATTTATAAAACTAACCCGAATGCCAAACTCCAAAATAGTGAATTCTGGAAAGCAATCCTCACTGGTGACCACTTTTCCAGGTCTTCTATTGGTGTAGGGACATTACAACAAATAGTACAATCTCATCACACACATACACACACATATACTACATTATACACACTATACATGGAACACACTCATTCATAAACACATGCAAAAGCATGCACAGACACACGCGCACACGCACACACACACACACACAAACAGACACATCAGACTGTCGTCTTTATAACCGTTCAGCAGTTTAATAGCTTCCGACACCGAGAAGAAAGCAGAGCAGAGTCTCTCATTCAACAGAACGATTCCCTGCGGGTGCTAAAGGGACAGTACACTGGTAATTGATAGGTCAAATCACGCAGTATTTCCGTCATGCATTTTTGTCATGCTGAATGAGCTACAGAAAGAGTGATATCAGTCTATAGTACCCTGACAGCACACTTAAGTTACTGTGCCCTTACGATCTCTTGAGAATGAGAAAATATCCCACTATAACAAGAAATCATTTCGATATTACAAGGTCTTGTTATAGTGACAAGATAACTCAAAGTATTTCAATGTAACAAGAAAAGAGATGTTATGAGAAAAAAAACATCTCTATACTGAGAAAAAGAGTCTTGATGTAAAGCGAGGTCGTAGTAATAGTAGTAGGGAGTAACAGTTTAGTAGCCTCAGGTTATTTAGATCTAGTGGTATCATAATGCAGACTGGACAAACATAGGTCTGTTGGCTGTAATATTTTACATGTTACTTTATGTTTTTGTTCCGTGAACTGGTTCCAAGGCTTGGTTAGAAGGCTAAAATATTGAATCAGCTCAATACGCATGCTTAGGCTACCACCTCCAGACTTTAAATTCTGAATGAACTGATCTGTATTGGCTTTGATCTCAGTGATGTTTTGGTATCTTAAAAACATGAAACTGACTAAAAAGCCCAAAACACAGAAGGAGAGGCTGCCCAGTCAACAGTCTGCTCTCAGGTCTGTGTTGAGCACCACGGACAGCTCCTCTGGCCTCATTACACTCATCAAATGCAGCAAGAGCACAGAACAGATTTGATCTTTAACCACTTGTCAAGAACCTTTTCAGAGATATTTTCTCATTATAACAAGATCTTTCTTCTCATTATATCGATACAATTCTTGTTGTAATGAGATAATCAGGAGGAAATTACTCCCTGGTGGCAGCAATGCACTTCTGTACAAAATGGATGGAGCACATCTTTATAATTATGGCTCTCATTATAAAGTATCAAAATATCACAGTTTTAATTTCAGGACTAAAACAGGCCTAGCCATGGAGCCAAAATTAGCCCTTAACCTCCACTGCTACAAAAAGTATGGGCACATTGTTGTTGTGCTGTATTAAGCTACCTACCATAAAGGAAATCATTAGAACATGGTTATTACTGGGGCTGGTATCTCAAATGTGATGCTATTTACCACAAAGCAAACTATTTGGCTCTACAAATGAATACATTTAAGATGATGATGTAAAGATGATGTTTTATATTGCCCTGAGTTGGAGTTAAAGATGCTTGGGAAAACATACTTAAGAGGATCATATGGCATAGAGCGGAAAAGGACTCTAATATTCCTTGAGGTACATACAGTATGTCTGTGATGATGATTTCAGAGTTACATTATGGTACTTTATGGTATTTTTATCTTCTATTGTATTATATGTTTTTTCTATTTTTGGGGAGAGTTTTGGCTGTAACTAGTTATATGTTGACCTTTTGATGTCAGGTAACATTAGCACATTGTCTGATTAAAGCAGTACAAATTCCCAAATACTTTGGCTATTTCTGGTTATGGTTGTGTTGGACACAGTATCACATCTCATAAGTATCACAACACCAACTTGGTGTTTCTTTTCACTTGCCTCCTCCACAGACAGGTCAAAGCATAGGGTCAGCTCGAGAACAGCACTCCTGGAGATGGATTTTTTTGTCTTGCTAAAGGAAACTTCAGCGGGGCAGATCCTTGCTGTAATGGAGCTTGGACCTTTGGTTGAAGGTCTCCCTACTCACAATGCCACTCTGCTGCCCTTGGGCATTGGAAAAGTCATACCAAGTAGAAACACACACTGACGTAGTGTTCAGTGCATGCTAGATTTATTTCTGTGAAAAATGTCTTTACATTTTTGGATACTCTGATTTGATCATTAGCCAAAAGCACAGTTTCAGCCCTAGCTACTTAATATGAAGTATTTCATTCCAAAATGATTGTCCAATTGAAAACAGTGACACATAATCTACTACAAAATTATTTATACTGTAGCACAAAATTAAAAGGATAGTAGCCAAGGCTGATGAAATGATAAACCTTTTGCAGACTGGATCCTCTATGTTGAATGAAGAACCTCAGGTAATGATTTTTCTTTCCAAGATGGATCTATAGTGGTTTGGAAATGAGCTCACTCATCAAAACACATTAGTACTAGTCTTATCACAGGGACCCACTAAATGTCCATTTTGAGATCTGACCCTGCTCTAATCTGTTATTAATGACTTTTTATATTTTAACCGATAATTGCTTTCTTAACAGATGAGCAAAAGAAAACTATGTGGAATCTGAACAGATGGGAATTATTCTTTTCTGTTTGTTGTGGAGTGGAGTGGAGAATAGCAGAATGAAAACAAAGACACCATAAGATTCCCAGAGTGGAAGAGATCAGCTTGACTGACAGGTAGCTGAACCAATCACCCAGGGGTTTCCTCTGGAGGCCTGCTCCATCCCCGTCTGTCAACCAGCCGATCTGACTGCCTCAACAGGATGCCGTTACAACATGCAGACACGCCAATCAAGGGCAAGAGTACCAGAACTGCTGCAGGGGTTGTAAACAAACTCATTCACACATAAACAGACATCACAGACGCACACACATGTGCACACAGTGTTAACAAGCTGCCTGTCTACCAGAACACTCTTCAGTTCTGTTCAGTCTGGTCCAACTCTGCAGTACATGTTTCGCAGAGGAGAGTAACAGTAAACATGGGAGTGAGGGAAAGGTGACGTCATGTAACAAAGGTTTTGGATTTGGACCCATGACCTAGCAAACACATTGCCTGTATTCCAGCTTTCCGAGTAACCAGGAAGCAGTGATTCACTGATTCACTGCAGAAGTAGGATATTAAGCTACCTTACTCTCCTTATCAAAGGCATATCACTCACAAACACTTGTCCCCATTTTTTTTACAATCAAGAATTCATCCATAAGTAAATAAAGGTTATATTAAATGAACAAACAGGATGTCACAGGGCCAGTATAGCACAGTCAGTTGACTAGATAGATAGATTAGATTAATTAGCAAATACGTCTTTGTCAACATACTTGTCTTCACATAACACATGGGTGGTTTTGATGTGAACTGTATTATGGAGTTATAGCAGTTTCAAGAAAAGCAGTTTTTCCAAATTTATGCAGCAAGGTGCTCCAAAATCTAATCAGATCATCTGCTCTCTAGGGGGTAACTGTGTCTACACACACACAGACGCACACAGAGACGTCACCATGGCAACATAATGTCCTGCATACCATGTACCATAGTGGTGGGACACAAAAATGTGGAACAACTTGCATGAGCTCTCCCCCTTGATAAAACTGGATGAACTGATCGCTGCTCACAGCACTGTCACCAAAAGACACACAGAGAGGGATTTGTGTCTCTTGACACTGGGTTGGCAACCCTGCTACAAACAGATCAATCTGCAATCTCTTTTACCCAGAGTGTGTGTGTGTGTGTGTGAGTGTGAGTGTGTGTGTCTGTCTGTGAGACCAAGTCATCAGAAGCCAATCCAGTAAATCGTCTTTCGCCAGAGGTATTTCGGGCAACAACTCACATATTGATTGACATTTTATATGAGAATAAAATGTAAATGCGATTTAGTTTGGCGTCAGGGCCCTGCTGCATCGCCCTCCTCTTAACTCACTTAGTCAACCGAGTGAGGCAGGGAGCGATCGGCAGTAATCCCCCCTAGGGAGACTAGAAGACAGAGCCCGCAGGTGGATGCTGGGGTGGTGGTGGGGCAAGCTTCATTGGCAAGCATAAACTACCGTAGCGAAACACGGCATGCAGGGTGGCAGCAGCAGAGAATGAGCAGTGAGAGTGTGGCAGCTTAAATAGACCGCGCAATTGTGGTGGCTATGCGGGCGCATCAGCTGATGCATCAGCTGACTGTTGTATCCCTTGAGTGTGTTGCCAGAAATAGCTCCGCAGGCTTCGCTCCATTTATCTTTCCTTTCCCTACTTTTCAGCCTTTCTATTCTATTAATTCTGTTTCATTCTTCACACCATCAACACTTTACACATTTTAATTAGGAATTTGTAAACAATTAAATAAACAAATGTAACACATCATCAAAGGAATCAGCATCCAGGGTGAGGTATTTTGACACTTTTGACAGAGAACTTTAACAACAACACAAGCACAGAGATTGCCTTTGCATTCTTCATGTTACTTTTGTAGCCTAAATTGATTTGAAGGCGGGTCCTAACTGCAGAGAACATTAACTATTGGTTAAGATTCATTTTGGAGAGGAAAAGATGGAAGCTCCTGGTATCTTGCCTCTTCTTGTTTATCAGCCGAAACCAGAAGTAATCCTACTCCTGTCTCATCTCCACACTCGCTATGTTCCCAAATGTGTTCATTATTATGACAAGTGAATGAATGTGAATGAAACTTCTTTCAAAATGTAAAAGTTTCTAGGCTGGTGTTAGCATTCTAATGCAACTTTGCAAAATGCAATTGTTGGCTTCTCATTCACAGTGATGGATTAGACGTCTCGGGAGTTGTTTTTTGTGCCATTGGAATTGAATGGGACTGAATGAGCCTGAGAGGTAAGGCAAAACTGATTTAAAAACTAATTTTAATTGTGGCGGATACATGTCATAAGTCAGAATTAACATTACATTACAGTTTTTCTCAGTTGCTTTGGCTCAATTCTCGAATGACAGTTGAAGTCGTCAAAACAATATGTGAAATTCACATTTTGTTACTTGTGCACAACAGAAAGAGCATTTCTCATTCTTTGTTACCATTTGCATCAGTTGAATAGTTTTACTCTCCAAAATAGAATTATTTCATTGTCTAAGTCATCACATGCAGAATAGTCCATCTAATTGTCAAAATCTGCCAACCCCACATTTCATGAATTGCATTGATATGAAGTGGCCGTGAAGACTGCTAAATTGATAAATTTGTTGTCAGGTGAAACTCGAACTTCACTAACGAATGGGGAGTTTGTCACATCTTAGATGTGACAGTTAGCTTACGGGTGTAAGTCATGAGTATGGGTATTGTAAAACACATTTATAGAGCTTGAGCGCAACAGAGTTACTACAATCTGTGAACATGGAGGAGCCTGCTGAGATAATGGATGGAGCGCCACCCGCCGCCCCGCAAGTAGACAAGTGAAGGATTATGGACATCTGTTTAGGTCAGTGAAATTCGACGTATTGGTTTCGTTATCGGGCTCGCTGACTTTCGTGCAGTAAAAAGTCAATGGAACAATACAGGACCCTATGGGAGAGGTAAACAGCCACATAATGAAAGACTCCCAAAGGGTCCTCTATCAGGGCTACTTCATTATATCAACTCTGTGTTAAAAGACTTGGACTTTGTAACAAAGTTGCAATGCTTCAAAGTTATCAAATTGACAGCCCAACCATTTTTTTCCACTTTAATCAAAGTGAAAGATGGTAAAATGGCTTTTTGAACTTCTCTTGGATTTACCTCGACTGCCTTGAGGGATGACATGATCATCAATCGATTTTAGCTTACAGAGTAACTAATATTCGCTTTAGGCTCAAATCCTTTTACAAAAACTCATTAGCAAACGTAATTTAAGCATATCCTATTAGTCATAAATGCACTTGCTTGATCTCAGATTAACGCTTGCATCTGCCAGTATACAAGAGGTTTGACAGAAATTTTCTGAGGGGCTTTTGAAAAAACTAACCTCCCCAATGCTCATCACACACTGTGAATAGGCTGGTCTTGTTTGTAAGTTCAGGCAGTAGGCTGCTACACTCCATCACAATGGCCTGAGGAATCATGATGATGCACGACACAACCCAGATAAGAACAATACTCTTGCGAGCTCTCTTGGCAGTGCTCTTGAACATCAAAGGGTGACAGATAGCATACCACCGGTCTTGGGCAATGCAACTCAGAGTTAGAACCGATACAGAAACAGAAATCGTCTAGAAAACAGAAAAGAATAGTGGTTAGTTACAGGTGAAATTAGTCTAGTCTAGTCTGGACATCCCCTATATTAATAAATCTAGCACTCAAACACTCAAAGTGGTTGCTGTGGTGGTAGGTTCTTCCCCGTGGTAATTGATTCCTTGCTATCACACATTTGTTATCCGCAGTATTTCTTCTGTTTCCCTCCTTGTGTGTGTCATAGCAAGTTAATGATTCACACTTTTCATATAAGTAAAGAGTCTCAACATCACATCACAGTCCCGAGAGATACTTTATATGGAGGTGGTTAACTTGCTGGATAACTGAAGGGAAGGTTCAGCGAGCCCAGTACAGAGACCCATTACAAAATGTAAATACCAATGAATAAGTCTACAGGTGAAAGAGCAAACCAATCTACCTACAGATACAAGGTCCAAAGACAAGTGAGAGCTTTACAATTAGTGATATACTCAAATGATCCATGATAAAAAGCGCATATAGCATGAGGACATTGGGGGCAGGCATGTGAATATAAAACCATAGTCAAGTATGTGACTACTAGTGTCTTTTTAGCTACAAAAGAAAAGCCTTCAGTTTCTTTACAAGTTCCTTCCGTGGTAACAGGAGAAAGATTGTCTGACCTACTTTGACTTCATAAACATCAGGACATCAGAAGTTTCTATCTGTTAAAACTGACACAAGATCGACTATGCAATGTTAAAAGTTTGGAAGGCCTTGTCAAGGTTTGCAGTACGACAGTAAATGATGATAAACTGTTGTGATTTATTTCTTCCTTTCTGGTTCCACGTTGAATGGATTGCACCAGTGCAGTAAAGTCACAGATGTCATAGTCAAAGTTCTGAGTAGCAGGGTTCAGTCAGTCTGACAATCCAAGGCAGTGTGTGCGTGTGTGTGCGTGTGTGTGCGTGTGTGTGCTCGTGTGCGTGCCAGAGGGCAGACGTGGCAGCTCTATAGCAACGGTTTGCTGATATGTTCTCACCCTTGCCAGGATGCACAACACCACCACATGGAAACAACCTCAGGAGGGAAAGCGTGCGCTCGACGGGTACTCTGCACAAACACAAGTCATGTAGGCGTAATTGAAGGCCATGCTAGAGGTCTAAGCCTTATGGGATATGGTTCTGTGTGAACTACTGGAGGGTTAATGATTTGTCAAAATTTGATGCCTTCTAGGGGTGTTGCGAGATGGAACTATTTGTATTTGTATCTGTATTTGTTCAACCGACAAAATGATTTGTATTTGGTGGGGGATCATTTACTGTGGTTTAGACAGGAAGTGGGTGGGATGTTTATAGAAGCCATATTATAAATCAAAATACCTCATCCTCATTCTAACTACTGTATGCTTTGAACTGCATTAGCCCTCTGCCTTATAACCAAGGGACACTGAAAGGCAACTTATAAACTCTAAAACTTTATAAATCAAATTATATTTTTTTATCTTCATTCTGAACTACTGATGGCTTTGAACCCTACTACACCCCTGTGCAGACCACCTTGGTTGGATCTGCACTGACAGTAAAATGACCCCAGACAGTATTCGCACAATATTTTTGATTGGGCAGCAGCACTACAACCAGGCTGAATAGACCCCCGATTATCTTAACTGCCTTTACTTTATTTTCTCTTCAATTCTGACCACAGGTTTTCAGTACGGTTCAAGTCCGGACACTGAGATGGCCATTGCAAAACATTGATTTTGTGTTCATGCAACCATTTTGATGTATGTTAGGGGTCATTGTCTTGTTGAAAGGTCCATCCACAGAAAAGTCTCAACCTCCTGACAGAGGCAACCAGGTTTTGGGCTAAAATATCCTGGTACTTAGTGGAATTCATTATGCCATCAATCTTAACATGAGCCCCTGGACCACTGGCAGCAGAACAGCTCCAAAGCTTCAATGATACCCCAACATATTTTACTGTGGGAATCAGGTGCTTTTTTTTGTATGCTGTACTCTTTTGTAGATGGTATGCATGCAAAAAATTCAACACACGATTCAAATTGTAGTTCTAGTGATGCTTGGCAAAGCTCAACCCCTTCAATTTATGGGTTGCTCTCATTAAGGGCTTCCAAAGAGCTTGTTGAGATGGAGGCGGTGTCTCACAGTTGATTTTGAAACTTGAACGCCCAAGAGTCCACTAAACAAAGTGATCCTTGGGTTTGTCTTTGCCTCCCTCTTCCTCACTGTGCATGGTGGCAATATGCATCCTCTTCCTGGCAAATTTCCAACTGTTCCAGTCTTCTGACACATTTTAATTATTGTCCTCATTGTGTTTTGTGGTATTTTCAACTCTTTATGTTTTTGTTACCCGATTTGTGTAGATCAAGAGAGATCTGTCTCTTTTTAAGTTTTAAAGCTCTTTGGTTTTCCCCATGGTGATGGGTGACAAAGGGATTTTACATGTGTGCAACCTTACTTTTATAGTGCAGTGAAACAGGAAATGCCAAAAGGCAGCAATACCGTTTCTGGAGACTGAGACCAATTTAAAAATATATATATAATTTCATCACAGATGCCACTTTGTTTAGTTTCATTTTAAATACTTTTTAGGGGTGCCAATAATTTTGACACCTATGTGTTTGAAAAAAATAGTATTACACATAAAAAGTTTTTTTTATAAGAATACTTTTTATTAGAGTGAAAGTGATTTCCCCACATTTTTGAGCAACAAATTTCAATTATCGTGTATTGTTTATTGTATGCAATCATTTTTGATTTTAAGGGTGCCAATAATTCTGGTGTTGACTGTACATTTTAGGATTTGAGATCACAATGTCAACACATACATATATTGCCGTGGCCCACAACAAGTTATGAGAATAGGATGATTATCTTATGGCTATTGTGCTGGTGGAGAGAATGCTGCAATAGCAGTTTATAAATAGAAAAAGCAAAAGACCTGCCCAAAGCACAAAATCACCATGGGATTCCATCAATTATCTCATATATCTCACATCTCATCAAAATGAGAAAATTGTGTTACTCCTGAGTTCAATGCTGTTGACTGCCTTGAATGCAAAGTAAAGAAAATGACTGAGGGAAATGCATGTCTTAGCCTGTATTCATAAAGCTTTTTTAAGACAAAGTGTTCTTGGATCAGGTCTCAATTCCTAAGATCCTTTATAAACTAGTTTCCAAAGTTAATTTCTTACCTGTAGGTAAGGCACAACTTTGCAAAGAGTGTTTCCAAAGAACCACGTCTCGGTGATGTCTACCACAAGACTTGCAGGGAGGCAGGTGATGGTGACCAAGACATCAGCAAAGGAGAGGTTCACTATGAAATAGTTGGTCACAGTATGCATGTGACGATTTTTCCACACTGCAAAGCAGACTGAAAATAAGACACAATCACAGACTTCCCACTGACTGAATAATGAAAATGGTGGTTTATCACACTACTGCAGGGTTTTCAAGAACAAGTTCCAATTTATGTGCAGTGATGGCATTCTGCCAGCTATGAAGGTTGAATTAAAATTAGATTACATTCCTGTCTGTCAGCTAATTGTACTGCCACTACATGAGAAGCATTGTTAGAATAAAATGTAGGACTCTCTCATGACTCTCAAGCTTGATTTTTGGCATTTATTGAGTAATACAAAGTACAGAAGTGAAAATAAAGAATTAATTTAAATAAGTAATGAGTAAATGAAAATACAATTGCTGTTTTTGGGCAAAGTGTCCCTTTTTACATCATATAAGCATCCTGTTGATGCAGCTGCTTGGCAGGCTGCAACAGAGCTGAGGGCTCTCACTCTGTTGCTTGCCCATCAAATCACATGCATATTTGAACAGAACGCATGATTAGCCTAATGCCATGTTTACACTTGACTGTTGAAAGCAGCACGCTTGTGTATGCTAGTTGACTACTTGGAGTATCTTTTTGGATGCTTCACAATATGCACAATTATTATTTTTCAGTAATTACATGGAAAAAATGCTTAAAGTAACATGAATATAAATGTTTCCACTGAAATAAAGAAGACATTTTTGTTCCTTAAGTGAAACCTGAAGCCAATTCTCATTACTACTTTTGTGATCTCATGGTCATTGTATTTTGGCTTTGTCCTGCTGCATATAGGTGGCATTGTGGTTATGCAAGTTAAGAGCCTGTAGTCAGCTATACTAGTCAGACCTGATGTAACACCAGCATCAGATCTGTAGTCAGCTTTGCCAATCAGAGGTAATATGATAACACAAGACCCAATCCCAGCTCACCAAGTTTAGCCCAAGATGGTGGTGCATCATTAGACAATGACACGTAATACCCAAAATATAATCAAATCTGTAAACTATGGCCAATTTTTTCACTGGTGTGTGTTGGACACTATGGCAACAACCCTCTGCTTCTTGGAGGCTTTAAAGACACATACCCTTCCTGTCTCCCTGGTTGTTGAAATGATCAAACAATACATTTGACTTTGCAGTGGCAATATGTGTGTGTGTTTGGATGGGTAAATATAACCAAGTGTACCCAGCCAGCCATAAGTCTGCAACAGTGAGGAGAGAACGTAAACGGACAGCAAGTCAAGATGAGCTGATGTGAGCACTAAACAACATCTTGGTTGTTCATATTGGTAAACCTTCTTATGTGGTGGTGGCAGAAATTTCTGCTTAATGTAGTCATATGTCATGATATTAATATTAACGACATTGATTTTGTCTGTCGTACCTTCCCCTTTTCATCCATACCATTAAGTATTGTGGTTATTAAGTGAGATAAATGGACTTGTAAACACTATTACAGTAGAACTTCCTGTACAGATTTTCTATATTTGTTGTAGTCTATACTTATGCAATATAATAAGAAAGACTGTATCAGATAGCACACAAAAAGTATTCAATCCCATGTATTTTTAAACATCTACTTATAGTCTTTCACTTTTTTCTTTTTTCTGAACTCTATGCACAGAAGTCTATTCAATCAAAATGAAAAGGAAATCTATGCAAAGCAATGAAATCTGTATGACATTAAATATTAAATATGTCTGAGACTTCACCTGTAGGTTGTAGTTATAAGTTTTGAATAAGCATTCCATGAATTGAATTACATGTCCAAAATCAACGCCCCCTTTAAGCCCCATGAAATTAAAATCCTAGACTCGGCCCTGCTTAGAGTGTGTTTTTGTAAGGCGTTTTAGACGCATTTTCATATACATGGGAAACCTATAGCAGTGAGGAAAAGCGCATAATAACTACCAAATTGTCCACTAATGGACAGAAGGTGCAATAATTGAGGAAGAATGTCAAATAACTCACGTTTCAAAAACGCTGGTATTCTATTTATTTTCAAAAGCTTGGTCAAGGCGCGCGCGCACACACGCACACAGTGGAATTGTTGGAGATCTATCAGCTCCAAGCACATTCGTTGATGTCTAATATTGAAAAATCGGAGCTACACTGACAGACACCCTCTTTAATGTGTCTTTCTTGATATTCCATCGGCAAGATGCACCAATGCATACGACAGATTGCTATCAGAGTTTGGCATGGTATTCAGCCTCATTCCATAAAGGTGGAACTTAGTTGATACCTTTTTTAAAGTAGAATACAGTTCTGCTGTATGATTATCGTGGCACTGATAATGTCACATTATTGCCTTTAGGTTAAACAGCATACATAAACGAAAAAGACTTTGATATCAGGAATCCAACTTACCTAGTGAGTTTCCGATGAGTGAAACGAAAAACACAATTATGTATCCTGCAATGAGAACCCATTCATACTGCTTGGGGTGTAAATACTCTTTCCAGATGTATTTCAGAAGTTCCTCATCATCATCCAAATTGGAGTGCAGGTGCAGCTCCGTGGTGTTGGTCACACGTGCGGGAGATAAACACTCCTCGCAGTCCAAATTTACAGTGATCCCAGACATCCCTCAAGGTATTTGTTGTTTTATTCCTATACTGTGAATCTTCTGCTGGCCGCAGCTTGCTGGACAGGCTGCTAATAGAGATGCGTGCTGAACTGTAATAATAACGCGCACTGCCGACCTGTCAATGTGACGCTAAGGGCTCCTGTATCTGCAGGGTCAAAATAGCAGAGAAATGTCATTTCCTCACGGAAGTCCCGAACAAGATCTATGTTTTTGATGCATCACACAGATTGCAATAAGGTAGGCTACTTGTGCAGCCGATAAGCACCCCCTGAAAATAAAAAAATACTATTATGCCTACAGATTCTGATTTGTCTGACTGCTTCATCAAATAAAACAGCCTGCTCACCCTAACGAAAACGCAATAATAAATCATTAAAACATTCCCACAGGGACTTACTTCATGGCATTTTTATCTCCTATGCTCCACCTTTCACCTGGATTCAACTGATCAGACTATTATGGAAAGAGCGAATCGCCCTCATGCTATGTCCACTCAGTATATGGGTTTTGCTGTGACGTGTGCACCTCAAATTAGTTACGGGAGAGGCTCCTCTGGAAGGATGGACAAGTTAATGTAACTTAATGGAGTCCGCTTTGGGACTGGGAACTCAGCAGTTCTTCTGTTTGCACAGCACTTGATTATGAACGACAAATGGATGGATAAAAAACTCCAAGAGGGACTGAGTCATGAGACCATTTTCACACAGACAGTTAAGTTAAAATTGGAAATGCAATGATCATTTTGTACTACATTAAATAAATGATAGCTTTCTAATTTATTTCAGAGATATATTTTTTTTAAAGTGATAGACTAACCTGTTGAGGTGTTTCCTGATGTTGACAGATATCATTATCAATTAGACTGTAATAGCCATCAGTGCTGTGAGCTGCTATGTATTTATATATTTCTGCTTTTTTAATTAATGGTCTGCCATTACCATGTTTTCCCTTTCTACAGCTTTTTGATGCATGCCATCTCTCATGGTTGACATGGTTGTTGACCAAAATGTGATGTTATTAATGCCAAAATAAACCAGATACAGCTCTGTGCTGAGGATTTCATATGTTATGAAATGGTTAGGAGTCTAATGCTGTCTTAGCAATACCACACTGTATGGGAAGGAGGTCCTAAAGATACCTGTATCTAGCGTAACAGAACAGTTGAAATGCACATAATGTTGGGTTCTCACTACACAACTTTCATTCCAATTCCAGGATTTCCTTGAAATCCTGCATGGATTCAAGTCTCTGGTGACTAAGAAAACATGGGGGAGTTGGCACAGCTAATCTTGCAGCGTGAAAGGGGATGAGGACTTGTTCTCTTGCCTCCCAATCAAGTTGCAGATTTCAGACTAGTTTGATTTCTAAGGCTCAAATTTGGAGTGGAATCCTGTAGTGAGTTAAAGAACAACACAAATCTCTGAGATAGATTTGCGTTGAGAGCCAATGCTTTCAATTGCTTTCAAATTACAAATAATTAAATGTTTCTAAAAATACTATTAAGAGCAATAATGTAAAACACTAATGCAGAAAACAAAAAAATAAACACCAAAGAGCACATTTATATTAAGAAATCAAAACATCTAGAGTGCCTAAGACTTTTGCACAGTACTGTACATAACAGTCAATGTATGAATGAAAGAAGGAAAGGGGAACAGATGGATATATTAAGGAGGAAAATAGGAGGGAAAGAAGGAAAAATGTATATAAGTGAAACAGTGGATGAAGGAAAATGTGAAGAACATGCAGAGAAGGAATGATAGATGGAGGAGAGGGAGAGAAGGGATGAAGATGTATACAGTATATGTGAAACAATGAATGGATAAAGGAAGATGCCGTAAAGGAAGGTTATTACTGAAGGGAAGGAAAAACATGGATGAAAGGATGAAAAAATGAAGGGAAAAAAATGTATATATAGCACGAAAGAATTAATGGATGAAGGAAAGTAAGAACATGTAGAGAAGGAAGGAGAGATGAATGATAGAGGGAAGGAAAGGCATGTGTAATGAAACAGAAAAGAGAAAAGGTGGAGTAGAGAAATTAGAATATGCAAGGAAAAAATACTAATAGGAATAGGAAGGGAGGAGGAGGAGGAGGAATAGAAGAATACAGGGTAGGGAAAAATCTGTTACTGACGGAGGAAAGAACATGCAGGGGAACGGAAGACTAGAAGGAGAGAAGATGAATAAAAGAAACAATAGATGTAAAACAGTAACAACGAGCAGATTGGGTTTAGGAAGAACATATTGAAGGAAATATAGACTGAAGTGTAGACCCTTTTAAATGGTGTGTTGATGGTTGTAAAGTGAACTGTTTTGGTAAAGAATGTCTCAATAAAGCAAAACTGATTACACTGTTTTTTGTGATTGGTTGTCAGTGATTAGGATAATACTGCACATTGTCTTAAACCACTTTATTCAACAACTCAACTTATTCATTTTGATTACATATGTAACAATATGCAACACCTTAAAGTGTAGTCATTTCTGCTAGAGGTAGGCTTACCCTGAGTAATGTGAGGTTGTGTGAAAGTGGACACCCAGACCTCCGCTACAATTCTGTCCCCCCCAAACACACACACACGCCAGATCTTGTGCTTTTTTTCAAATTTCTAGCATGCTTTAAGCAAACTAACAGAACACATTACCTTGTTCACCCAGTAAAGCACCTCAAACAAGGATGTCAATCAAAATGTTAATCAAAATACCATAGTGCTCACACAAAGAGTGGAGAGAAATGATCTTGGGTTGTTCTGCAACTAAAAAATGAAAATGATATGCTGTTTTGTTCAGGCCCATCTGTGAAATCATGGCTCTGGTACTGATAACAATTTGGGTACTCAATTTCTGCCATGCACAAAGTTCAGGCCAAGTCAAGGCTTATTTCACTAACATTATTGTGTTTGTTGCCAATACATCAAAGATGTGTTTCTGCATGGACTATCCAAGATTTTTTTTTTTCATATTGATCTTTCCATCTTGGGTTTTATCTTCATTTACGGACCTGACAAGGTCAATTTCGTGGGTTGTTTTCACACTTTAGAATCAATAATCAACCACTTTTCTATTGTTTCTCATGACTGACTTAAAAAAATGTTGTCTTAAATCTTTGATGTTGTTCGTCAATCATTTTATATGCATGTGAAATTGGCCAAATGTAGCTTTCCAGGTGTAAAAGCCTAGTGAAAGTGAAGAAAGGCATTGCATGTCTTTACTATGTAGCCTTACTTTATTTGAAGTAAAGCACGTTATGAAAACAAGCTGGTAGTCACACACTTCTCCCAGAGGCGCTATTGGGGAAAAGCTTATCAATAACGAGCACACCGGGTGGAATATTATATATCTATTATGACAATTGCCAAATAGAAACATGTTAGCTTAGTAGATATTTTATGTGTTTACCATTCACGTGTTCTGAAGACAGTGACACAGTCAACATTTATGCAATGCATAATATCCCCCTACATCCTCCCTTTCAATTGAAAGAAAATTATTTTCTCACTATTTGTAGTATCTGTCATGACCATCCGTGAGTGGTGTGAGTGGGTTTTTGTTTATTTTTCCCAGCCTCTTTAGTATGTGTGATGTGTGCCTGGTGTGTTTTAGTTTTTGTCTGTCTATTTGTTTCCCCTCTCTCTACACACCAGATCTCCATTGACAATCAGCGCACCTGCCATTCATCAACCAATTTCACCTCCCCTACAAATACCCAGCACCGACACCAGTCTTCGCTGGATCATTAAGCCTTGTTATGGTTTGTTCCAGCGCTGGAGTTTTTGCCTGCACTCGTGCTATTGCCTGCCTGCCAATTTGTTTGTTCGCCTGCCTGTCTCATCCTAAACCTGTTTTCCTGTCTCCAGGATCTTCTGCTGCTCACCTGCCCGTCCGCCTCCAAGCCCACCTGGTTACCCACTACCTTCCCTTTGGATTATATCTTCAATAAACACTTTTGTTTTTCTCCCAACTTGCCTCACTGGTCTGTTCTGCATTTGGGTTCTCGACCGGAACGTTACAGCATCACTGAGGAAAACAAGCCCTTCTGAAACGCTTTTTATATACAATCCATTATGGTCAAAAGACACAGTTTGCCCCTCCTACTGTTTTTTAAAAGGACAGCAGACTCCTAAAGGGTTTGGAGTGAATCCCAAAGTATAAAAACCCAAAAGGTAAAGACATTCTGCCCCATGCCACACAGTATGTATTCTTTTTTTTTTATTCTGACCATTATGAAAACCACAAATATAATGAAAAATATAAAATTACAGCCTACTGTAATGGCTACTGAGTCATTATCTGACCCTATTTCAAAATGCAGATGCAGACAGTTCAAATGAAGGCTATTTCATAATTCTTGCTTTTTAATCAATGAAAATATTTTCTAAGATATAACACGTATTCACTACATCGATTGATTGTTCATGGTAAACACAGTCTACTTCTACACAAAGAAACTAATTACAAGGAAACTACTGCAATTACTAGCTTTTTCAGACATATTTAAGTATGGTTTTCAGTAACGCCTAATGTGACCAAACACTAGTTCACAGACATGCATCAAATAAAGCTTCATCTCTTCCTCAGGGTTATATCTTATATATCTTTTTGTCCAAAATTGAGCAGGCTGTATATAAGTAGTATATTATAGCTAGTATGCACCTAGGGTTTTATAACACAGAAAACTTTAAGAAGGCAGAACTCCTGATTGCTGTGAAGCCATGATTACATTTAACTTGGTTGTTAGTATTTGCTACTCTGCTTCCTACTCTCAACATTTTAGATGCTTCACAATACAATTCAGAGTGGTTAGGAAGTAATTCATCAAATGGATAATAATTGAAGCAAAATAAATGGGTGTTGTCTGCCTTGCTCACATTGACAATTTGCCTGTGCAGTGGATAATCATAGATAGTACTGAAATGCATATTAAATATTAAAGTAGCTGTACTATAAAGAGGCAGCAGAGACAAAGGAATTCAGCAACAGGCAGGTGAGGCAGAATACAATAACAGTGTTAAGCTGATGTTTGAGCTGAACTGCTCAAAGCTATTCCCATAGAGGAAATACTGGGTGGTGGTGGCAGAAATGATTGCTGTCTTTAGTCTTATGTTATGGCACTAATATTGCCCATTTTGCCATCCACCAGTGCGATCCATACAAACAATGCTTCAAGTTAAATAAACCTTTAAGTATCCACTTCTACTTTCTTTTATTTGAGCTAAATTGCCTCAGTAGCAAAAATCTGCTTTCAACATTATTGTGATTTGGTTTTCATCACTCAGTTATTTGATTCCTTTAAAAATGGATTAAGGTTTTGGGTGAACTTTAACAGAACACTGCATACAATACATGCATGGATGGCATTCGTGTTCACTCTCTGAGTTTTTTTCTAAGAAACAAATCATCATCCATCATCATCATCATCATCATCATCAAAAGGGAAAGTGCATTGGAAGTGGACTTTCTGTGAGGAAAGTGTTCAGAGTCCACTGTGTCCCTTGAGATCCCACTGAAACATGACAAATGGACCCCGTATTATTCAAAGTACCTAACTACAACATAAAGAATGACGTAAGAATGATGAAAAGCATATGACATGACGCTCCCCTCCTACTTCCCACAGCTCGATCAAGAGGCAGAGCCATTGAATCATCCCTGAGTGGCTACTGAGGGAAACTGTGTTAATTATAAGCATTTCATCATTGAGTTTTGTATTAAGGCACCATGTTCAAAGAACATAACAGACCCTTGGATCATGTCATTCACCCCTACCTTCCCAGATAGATCCTGTTGGGTGTGTTTTAAAATTGAATCACACACCTCATTTGATAAAAGGCGTGCTCTGAGAGGTTCTCTTAGAAGAGGGAAACATGCTGCAGACATTTATTAATGACTTGATGAAGATCCAAGAGCATTTTATAAATCATTGAAAGCCACAGGTTTGCACAAACAAATCCTCTGGTTGGCATGTAAATTATATGGCTGCGGTGATGTTTTGGTATGAATTTCTACTGTGTGGTATGGCAGCTAGCTTGCTTGGGGAGCTTAGCAAGTTCACCTGATAGCATTCACTGTTGTAAACATTTCTATGCCTTGCTGCAATTCTTCCTTGGCTTGAATACCAATAGATCACAAAGGCAGAATGATGCTCTGAATATAAAAACAGATTTTCCCACAGTACTTTGGAGCCAGAGTATGCACCTGACCTGCTCATGTATTAGACATTTGGAAACATTGTACCAAAGGTCGACTATATGCGCAGGCTGTTCTCTATATGCTCTTGGTTTCACATTTACACTCAACAAAATGCAGATTTTCTATAAATACCATGAATTACACAGAAAAAAACATAGGTATGTTAACTGTTTTACCACATTATTCATTGCGTATGTTTTATATTAATAAAACAACACAACATTTTTTGAAGGTCTTTAAAATTGTTGCTTCAGTTTGATGCCAATAGAATAATATATACAATAGACATAAGTGCTGTCTGAAAGTGACAAGTGTGTTTTGACTAAGTTTGTATTATTTAAAAGCCTGCATCAAGTATTCAAGGAAATATACTTTTCCTTTCAATGACATCTTCTTGATAAGTGTCACTGTTTCAAGAATAATTGGACACAACAAAATAACAGGTTAAACTGCAAACATTGCTTGTTGAATGCATTTTCAAAGTATACACTTAAAATATTCTTAACACTGTAAGAAAGGCAAACTTTATAAATACAAATACAAAAACCAAAACCATTAAGTTGTGCATCAATCATGTTTGAACTATTTACATTGTATATCATGTCTCACCATGGTTCTTTTTTTATTTTTTTATCTCAAAGCAATTATTGCTACTTGTTTTTGTGTATCAAATTTCCCACTCGCTGTATAAATTTCCCCAGTTTATTTTCATGGTGACCACGTGTATCCCGGCTGAGGTTCTGTTCAATAGGTGTGCCACCCTTAGATAAGAGTATGCTCTTTGCTTTCTCTTTCTCTTGAGATTGTGTGTTAGCAGAGCTGGTTGCATAACGTGAAGAGTGTTTCTTTTCAAATGCACAGAAAGGCTCAAATCTGCTGTACAGCCGATTGTCTGCCCCTTGATCTTTACTCCAATTTCCTATTTCAAGGCCAGGTCTCGTTTTTTTGTCACTTAGAGCGTGTTGCTTTTGTGTCATAGTTTTGGAGGGAGAGTTCTGCTGATGGTGCTCCTCGGTTCTGAACTGAGAGCTTGAAGATTTGACACGGTCATCTGAAAATTGATTCCTGTGGTGCTCTGATGAAGGCCTGATTGAGTTTGTTGTGCTTTGATTTCTGACCCTATCTGGTTCTTGCTCCTCATCCTCAGCCTTTATGGTGTCTGAACTGCCACTTGACTTTAAACTTTCTGTTTCCATTGTTCGGGTGGGAACCTCTTTTTTCTCTGGTATGTTAAGTAAGGATCTGATTTTCTTGGAACTCATCTTTAGGAAATGTGGAGAGCCCATGCTAGTGGATTTAAGTGTCGACTCCTTGCTCTTCACATCCAGGGCTGCTGCAGAAACTGTTCTAGACGGTGGTTCTCGCCAAATGGAGGCAGATGGGCTCTTTGCGTCTATCACACTCTTGACATCAAAATGAGACACAGATCTCTGATCCTCATTCAGATTTGATCCATATCTTCCATTCTGTGCATGGACCCCTGCTGTGCTTCTCTCTATCTGCCTCCTTGCAAAAGCTCTGCCATACATGTGACTTGAGGATTCATGATCATATTCAGTATTTGATCTTGGGTCTGCCACGCTATGCCTTTTGTGCCAGTTGTCTGTCAGAATGTCAGGATTTTGTATCACCTGTCCCCCTTTAGCTTTGGCTAGGCTGGCATATACAGAGTGGTGGGAGTTTCTTCCTGGACCATAGCTTATGTTATTCTGTGCATCATCTAAAATCTGCAGACTTCGTCTCTTTAACATGAATTCTTCATTATTTTTTCTGTTTTCAACTACTGTTGTTGGATTCCATTGCATCGAGGAGTAGTGCAAAGCAGTGGTTGGTACTGCTGTGTGATCAGTCGGATAAGCACCAGTGGAGGAGTTGTTTGTATAATTATTGGTCTCTAATTGCTCTGGAATAGTGGACCTGAAAACAAGGGAAGACCTCATTCTGGAGTGCATGAAGGAGCTAGCTTTGCTGTCTGGTGCTTCATACTGGTCTAAATAGTCACAGGAGTCTCCAAATGGAACATCAGGGTTTTTGAGGTAAGACTCAATCCTCCATGTGCGCATGAAGGACTTGGATGTGCACTCCAATGGCATATTCTGCTGCATGTCACTGCAGTGGTAAGATTGATGCATGTTTCGACCTCTGTATACATGTGGTACTTGGGAATAGTTGTCTGAGATCATGGGGTAGTTGTTTCTTCCATTAGCAAACCCTGTATCTCCGGGGATATTCCAGTTGCTCGCCCTGTGCCTGGTGTTTTGAGGAATATAGAAATCTTTCTGAGGAGAGGCCCCAGCATAGCTGTGCCTTTTCAAGAAGTTCATCATCTCTGGAGATTGGATTTGAGGCATCTGGTTTTGTACACCCATGCCACTGTCAATCAAGGGTCTGCGTTCGATAGGCTCTTCATAAAGCCTCCCATCAAGGTCTCTCATGCCTATTTGCCTGTCACAAGTCTTCCGATAGACCATGTCCAGAGTGTGCCGCAACTGATCATTCCTTTCAAATTTTTGGGTAGAATGAGGGCCACATATTGGCACAATCTGTCTTCCATTTGGCCTGTTGCATTGAAAAAAGCCCTCTGGTGGGCACAGTTCCTCTGGCACACTTGACCGGGCAAAGAGTGTTCGAAACTCCTCATCATAGGACTCCACCAGATGGCCTGTTATGACCTGCACCATACTCAGATTGATCTTTTGAAACGACCATGTGAAGCTGGGTATAAACATGAAAACAAGAATATGTATTAATTAAATGGGGGGGAAAGACACTGGAAAGAGTGTAACATACTTCACTAATAGAATATCCTCATTACAAAACCTGCTGTGCCTGTTGACTTGTTTTTGCTTTCCAGTTTATGTTTTAACTTGTTTTCCAGTAAGCATTAGCTGCAATCCATTCTGGAGGTGCCAGATCATCACAGTTTCAACTTATGACAGGGCCAAGAAAACTCACTAGATCTCAAAAAATATTAAGGGATTTCTGCTTTGATTTGGTTCTGAAGGGGATACATTTTGAAGGGAAGGGCTGTACATGTGTTTTTTTTCCACACTGAAAAATATGATCAACCATTTCTTTTGTAGAAAACTGTCTAATGTTTTTGTATCTTTGTATCTATCATTCACAAACATAGTTTGGTTACATAACTGCTGTACAGCATTCATTGAAAATAAATGATGACAGCTATTTTGAAGAAAATGAACATGTAGTGTTTTGAATGCATTTCATGTATACTTGTACTGCAATTGCTTTTACCTGTATGAGCCATAGACCGCTGTTTGGCAGTCCACTAAAAGAAACTTCTGCTCCATTGCCCCATGAAATTTAGCGCCTGATCGACAGAGGTAATCTTGGCCTTTCACAGTGCGCACTCTCATATTCTGTAGTCAAGGCAGTAAAAAGAAAATGTTAGATGGATTATTTTTAAAAATCTTGTAAAGGCAAATTTTTTAGTCATAGTTTTTTTAAAAGCATACAGAAATCATACAGCTGAAGTAAATCAGTGTGACAATAATACAAATACCGTGATCTTATAAAACTGAAAAAGGACTTATGTACTGTGCAGAATAAAGTAATTCTGATAAAGTTTTGATTTTTTTAGGATTTTATCAACCATTCTAATCTATTAACACATGGATATATAGTGTCATTTCTGTGTGCCAGAGTTGTTGGCTAGCTGAGTAGTTGGAGTGCAGTTCATGAGAATTTAAAGGGTGTGTTGGTATCCTTAAAATCTCTTAGCTAGACAGTAATTATAACCCCACCCAGGTAAAACAGGAGAAACCAGCGTTTGAACTAAGGCTTGAAGCTTTTCTTCAACAGTGAGGCTCTAATATATTAAGATCACCCTTATAGAATAGACATTGCCCCTTTTTATGTATCTCTGAATTGAGTGAGGGTCATAGAAGAAATAGTACAAAACCAGTTGCCAGTTCATCACTAAATCTTCCCCTTCTCTTAAAAAGTGTTGCCCTTTATATGATGCCATGTGCAGCCAGTACTGGAA
The DNA here is from genome assembly GCA_900660455.1 of Gephyroberyx darwinii. Classification (NCBI taxonomy): domain Eukaryota; kingdom Metazoa; phylum Chordata; class Actinopteri; order Trachichthyiformes; family Trachichthyidae; genus Gephyroberyx; species Gephyroberyx darwinii. The sequence goes on from CABFOQ010053975.1 coordinate 50,392, forward strand.
AAGTTTCTAAAATAATTTCCTCAATACTGTAAAATACACACAGTACTCTTTAGTCTTGACTAGAATGACTAAAAATACTAGTGCAACAACATACTGAGTTTCCGGATTATTGGGAGTATTTTTGGTCATTCTCTTTCAACAGAAGTTGAAGCATGAAGTGGGATTTTATCATACATCACACAGTACTATGTGTATTTAAAGGATTGGGTTCAATAGTATATTTACCTTGAGTTGCTGAATATTTACGTCTTGATTTTTAACCATTGTGAGGAAACTTTTCAAATGGAAATCATCCAAAAGCACATAGACTGGAACCCCTCGTAAGCAGGCATCAACAGTTTCCTTGAATATATCTGCATCAGTGAACACGTCCATCACAATGGCGATGACCTGTGAGTAAATACACAGAAATGATGATGAGCTGAATGCACCTAAGACGAGAATGGGTGGTGCATTAAACAAGTTTACTGTTGTGAACCTAGTGGATGTCTTAACTTCAAACCATGCTAACACAGAGCCAAGAATCTCTTCATGATCATTATTAGGGATAATAGCTGCTTCATTGGTGTGGTTAACATATGCAGTGACATTACGCAGTGTGATTTCACTATAGGACTAAAACAGAGAGGGAAATGAAATAAATCACATTTGCATTAATCCAACATTTAATTATTCCAAAACAATCTGTATTTTGTTGGAACAGCTTCAGGTTTTGTCTCTACATAATCACAGATTAGAGCCTTTCTTCTCTGTTCCTGCGTTTTGCTTTAGGAAATAATAATTATGATCCATGGTTAATGAGAGTTTAAAGTTAAAGTTTAGCTTGTTAATCTGCTGTTTTAAAATATCAGCATCTGCTACTTCTTGTAGTCAGGCTATAAGTTATACATTTAGCTTAGACTGTCAGACTTTTGAAATGTCCTATGTAGCAGGTTGCTCTAAAAAGATGTCAGTGGTTTAAGGCAAATTCCAATTGCATGAATGGCATATCAAACTTTCAAGAAGTAGTATGTCAATCCTCAAGAATTGCTATCTTGACAGCCATGAGGCATCCCAGCTGCAGAGCCTAAGAAATATTTTGAAATGTCTTAATGCTACACTGGTAACAGATATTTTTCCTAAAGATATTTTTCTATTTTCCTAAAGATCATTTTGCCTACACAGTGTACAGCAGTCACTGTTTATGCTATATACAAGGACTGCAGGTCCAGAGCCAGTGCAGCACTAACAGTGATGTAGCAGTGCAGTAGAATACTAATAGACTACTAATCACAATTCTGAGGTAGCCAAATATTATTATTGTATGATTCATTCTCAAACAGTGTGAGGCCCAATCACGGCTTAACTGTACAGGATATGACTGTATAAACTCTATTATAGCATATTGCCCCTATATAGGCTCTCATACTTTTTTCTCATGACTCTAAGTTGCAAAACCAGATTTTAACCTTGCCAGACACTCCTTGCTGTGAGAAAATGAGAACAACAAAGGACTGTGGGATTGCCTTGGAGGTAAAAGGACTCACAACATATTTCTTGAGGAGGAACACTGTGCTCAAATTAAACACATTGGAGAAACATCAAGTCTGAGTCTCTTTGCTGTACTGAAGCAGAATGAACACTGCACAGTAGACCCATATGGTTTTGGTTTCTACATCATATTAGCACATTGTTGCAGGTACAAAACATTTCATTACCTGTCTTGCATCCTGAATATGTTTACGGATCACCTCTTTGATAGTGGGGTTGTTTTGTCTTGGTGGATGAAAAAGCAGATCTATATTTGTCTGCATTCTGTCATGCATGACCTCTGGCCACCCTAAGTCCAAATCTGGTGTGTCCACATCTGAGTGGGTGGGCCAATATGTCCCTGAGGACGACTTGCTGTCCGAAGCACCATTGATTTCCTCCATTTGATTTGCAGGTGAGGGTTGTTTTGCATTAGTAGTAATGAAGAGGAGCTCTTCCTCAGAGAGGAAGCTCCCAATGCGCTCTCCCTTGAGGAACTCCTGATAACTCTCTCTGCCATCGCTCACCAGGTGATCAATGGCAAGGCGGTATGACTCCTTATAGTGGGGTTGAATAAAATCCTCTGTTTCTCCCCACAAGGAGGATAGTACAGAAATCTGTTGGGACTCCATTGTTCCAAACAGTGACTCAGTAATACCTGTAATAGATAGTGGAAAACAGTGATATGATGCAAGAGGATTAATCAGTCAACAGATACCAGTAGTGTTCTACAAATGATGAAAGGGTGGGGAATGCTATAAGATTGTTTTTTGGTCAGTGTTACTGTGGCAAAGTAATCCATAATAGACTATATAGTAAGGTCATTCTGTTCTTGATGCTCTGCAATGTAAAATACCTGAAAAGATGTTGGTGACAAGAAACTAAAATACTAAAATACTAAAATAAAATATGAAAGGTGAACAAAAGATCATGCTGCAATCTTTGAGAGGAACCTTGCTGCTCCTTGTCAGGATACATATGAAGAGTTCTGTTGGCATAATCCATATCTAGCTTCTTTCCTCTGTCCTATATACAGTGCAGTATTTCAGAAGGTCTCAACACCAACATTACAACCATCAATTGCCAAAAATATTGTCCCATATTGATTCAGAAATATCTGCTGCTTTCAAGCAGGTGTTCAAATTCCCAGAAACAGATGTGCTTAGTCGCCTCAATAGCTCAGATTGCACATACCAGTTGATTCATATGAGGGAAATCCATCTTGGAATTTTAGATTTCAAGACAGAAAACAAATCAATAAATATTTTCTTTGAGAGTGACACACTTTAATGTTAGTTGAAATCAAATAAAAAGAAATAAAATGTAATTGTTGCCTCAGTGCAACCCCAATGTCCCTCATGAAGCTCTAATAAGGATACATTAATAAGGATATCTGTGTAAACATCTTGTGTTTCAGTTAGTCAATTTCATCTCTATGGAATAAAGACTTGAGTCTTCCAAACTCTTCCACATTCCACAAACAATTCTTTCACATTTCCAACCCCCCCCTCCTCTGGGTTCCAGCGCTCTTTAGAAATGTAACAGACAAATACTTCAAAGACCTGTTTTCATCTTAATGTTTTACAATTAAAAAGATTAAAAAGACCCCATGTTAGCGATGTGTTTTAGGGCTTTGGATTATATGAAAACAATTTTTAAGAAATAACTCACAAATCAAGCAAAATGTTTTTGCTGTTGTTATTTTTACTCAGGGCTCAAAATCTCTCATTCCGTTATGATCTATTTGTGTCAACAGCAAAAACAAATTGTATGCTAGTAACACTATATCACTGAATATTATGCAAGGTCTTTTAAGGGTTGCAATGTATTGAAGCTTCTATGAAGAATTTCAAGGGGGATATCACTTGGTTTAAGATTTCACATATCGCTATTGTCAAATGAAAACCTCATAACTCTACTTTTGGTGATTTTCATATTGTCACTTCAGTTGAACGATTACATACAATAATCTTCTACAGGTTGGAAAAAATTCTACCATCAATCCATTTTAAAATCCTCCATCATACCCTGCTGGATAAACTTAAAAATGCATGGTGGTCAAGCTAAAAAAAAAATAGATGGCTTTTCTTAGCTCCTGAAAAGACATTTTGGAGAGGTTTTCGCCTGACAGGGATGATATCTCTATCCTCATTCCTCAGACTGACCAGTCAGCATTTGTGAACATGAACCTCTGTCTACCAAAGATAGAATCTAGCTTGGAGCTGCTTCATTGCTTCTTTGGAACTGAACACTTTAAATGTTTGTGCACTTTTACTTCCAAATAGGTTTTATTGTCGGTAGTAATAAGAAAATGTAGCCTTATCCACAGAAAACCGTTTTCCAATTTACTTTTTTAGGGCTGTCCACAGACGTGACATCATAGCTTCTGGCACAGGACAAACTATTATTTCTTGTATCTTAATATGGTAAACAGTTCAATGTATTAATGTATACCAAGCTGAGCTACAGATATTGTCAGTGTGTTTATACAATCAGAAATGTAAATTTAAAATGCTGTTTGAATTTCAAAGTTTGCTTCACTTTACCTTATTTTGTTATCTCTTGTTGAGGCCTAATTAGTCATCAACTATACTTCACAAAATAAACTAATTACGGTATCACAAATCTTTCATTGATCAGAGAATCCATTTGAAATTGAGGCACTTAAAACTTTTTAACCAACAGAACTATTGCTTCTTGTTCTTGTCAGTTCTGTGAAGCTTTGAAAGCATAGTGTGTAAGTCAAATACTATTATCTCACATTCTACAGCAGTAACTTACATAAAGACTGTGAATTTTGCGAAAATCCTCTTGAGTACTTCCAGAATATCGCACTTGGATATTGCCAACATATTCAGCCTATGCTTGATATTTGAGGACGCTAGTGACTGCCAGCTGGAAGAGACAAAGACAAGGAGGTGTCTCAACATGATAAGTAGTCTGCCGATGGAGGGTGTGGATTCCAGTTTTGACATGCAAATAACTCTGGCTCTGAAACTTGCTCACAGGCAGCCATAAACCTGTTTGACATATTTAGCCACTCCCCCTTTCTTCCTCAGGATACAAAGGTCACATAAGTGAAAATAACCGGGTATTGATAGGAAGAAAGAAGCTTTGACCTTCGATGACAGATTATAGGCTCAGTCGCCTGTTGCACTGGAACTCACCAGAATGTTCTATTGAGTGCTATACATTTACACAAGTTGGGCAAAACTGTCAACAATAATATATGTTGTGCTTTATAACTCCTTTATATCTGATTTGCACCTCCTGAACTCAGTGACAGAGAGCAAAATGGTTGCCCAAATAAGAAAACTTGAAACCCTTAGTGTGGACGTACTCTGAGTCAAGAGGTGGCTTGACTCTCAGCGTGGAGCTATCTGAATTGTGGTGTGAATGGTGTGGGCACACCAGACCTGTCCTATGTAATCCTATTTGGTCACAATTTTATTTATTTTTGTTTGTTTGTTTGTGTTTGCTCACTACAGGAAGGCCTGCCTCTCTCTCGCTCTCGATGCAACAGTGGTGAAATTGAGTACATATTTGCTTGGTGTGGTCAGTTTGGAGTTAGCATGAACAAAGGAAAAACTGCAGCCACCAAAGTCATTTCACCAGAATAAAAACAACATCCCCTTCCCATGTTTTTTCAGATGGGAAAACATCTAAGGAAATATGAAAAATGATATTGTTACATTACAGGTGTGCTAGTTTTAAAAAATGACAACCTCCAAATTTGCTCTCATGAAATCCAATTGAGAACCACATGTACATGTTAAATTATGCACTGCAAGTGATAATTACTGGACATGGATTGTCTACCTTTATACATCTAGGGCTTGTGTGTTTGTCCTCTCTAGCTACTGGCTACCTTTCTGCTATACAATCAGCTTTAAGATTATACTGATAATGTTACATTTCTGACCTCTTGAGCCCTCTGAGTCCTCAGACAGGGCCCGTTGGCTGTGCCCGAGTCCAGGCTAAGGACTAAAGGTGACCGGGCTTTCGCGGTGATGGCCCCTGGGCTCTGCAATGCCTTTCATCTTTTAAATCAAACTACTTCTATTAATCTAGAATCTTTCATTGTTTATTGTAGTTGTATTTTGTTCTTATCCTATTTTGTATTTTCTACATATATTTTACCTAAGGCAGATTTTTATGGAATTCTATGCATCTGGTTTTAATCATTACCTTTTATCTCATTTATTTTTGGTTGTTTCTTGTTAAGCACTTTGTAACCTTTGAAAAGTGCTAGTAAGTTATTATAATGATTATGTTTCTGGGGAAGTGTTATTGTAGGACAACCTATGTTCATGAGACATCAAATCACCTCTAGGCAACAGCTTTAAAGTCGTGCCTTCTGAGTGGTGAAACAACCTCTCTGAATCTCCATGATCACCCCCAAATCCTTACGTCAGTACAGCTCCTCTGTCCAGAGGCACTGACTTCTTAGTGTCTGACAGGACATGACTGAATATGACACTAATCCTTCCACTGGCTGCAACACGACCACACACCACCCATGCCTGGACATGTGAATCCATACAGGTTGTTACATATGCACAAGCACACATACTATACATCTGCAAAGAGCCTTCCTAGCCCTTGTAACATACCTGCCAGGGAGTACCATGGTGAGAAAGAGACCGAATTAAGTACTGTGTGTGTTAGGGCTAGAATTACTGATGCCCCCACAGAGGAAAATGATTCTATGTGACCTTCATTTTCTTATTAGTCCCACATACACTGCAATTGAGGAGAGAGGAGAGAGTACCAAACACCCACAGTCTGGTAGACACTGAACCTCAGAGTCTGACGTTTTGGATGTAAGTAAATCAATATTTGAGGGTTAAGGATTAGAAGATTATTTTTCTTATTTGTCTTTTTTTTATCAATAATTGAATCTCTATTATCATCCTAGATAGGTTCACTTGAATATTAATCAGCTTTATATCCTCTGCTCTTGTCCATTCTTTTGTTTATTATTTTTATTATTACACGTGTAATGAGATAAAGACAGGAAATTAAATGATTTTCTATCACCATTGTCATACTGATTATTGTAAAGCAGTTCAATGTAATGAATTTGCCTACGTTGATATTCCCTAGGATCAAATTACATTATTCTTGGTTCCCTATCTAACAAAACGACTCACTTTGATGACTACATTTGTATTTGTATCAATACAGAGTTCATAGGAGCCCACTTTAATATTGGCATGATATTCTGTCATACAGTGCATGACATGTAACATGGATATGCAGGCATCCTGTTCCTTTAAAGACGCTACAACACTCCACAAAAGAGCCAAGAAAGACAAGATATATGCACCATTGTTCAGTTGTACCCTGAGTGTGGGTGTGTGTAGATGAAGTAAGGCATGCACCCACAGCGAGGGGAGTTTCTTCCCCTCAAGCTGCATCACGGGTGAGTCACCTTTTGTGTAACCCAAGCCCTGTTGTATGTTGTCATCACGATCAGTTACAGAGAGTGTTCTTGTCTCTTATTTAAACATGCCTGTGCAAGCATCATTGCAGCGCTTCTCATTGCAATCTGGTATTGATCTTTGGTGAATCTCAAAGAAGTAAGTCCAACTTGAGAATGCTTTTCAACATCTTCTGACAGCTGAGTAATTTTTTTCCATGCCAGCGTAGCTCCTGTTCACGCTCTATTTGTATCAAAAGAGTTTGTGGAAGAAATTATGTCTTCACCGTGTCTTATGTCTTAATTACTGTATTCTAATCTTTCTGAGAAATATAATTGTTTGAGGGTTTGAGGGATGATCGTTTCTGGTTCTGGTCTGGTTGTACACATCTCTAGTGCTAGTATGAGGTGATCCTAACTGTTGCATTACTGTGAGCCCATACTGAGAGATACCACATGAGAGACTCAAGAAACCTTTATCACAGTACATATTGGTCAGTCTATTGAAATATAACCTTGTAGATGTAACCTTGTAGATGTTTAGAAACTACCCACCTCCTGTCTTTCCCCCTTTATAATCACTGTTCAGATAGTTCTCTGGCAGAGATCTGCATACTCTACCCTGTGTGTATATCTCTCCTGAGCACTCAGCTATTGTAAATAAATATACTCAAGTAATTCATGACTCGAGGACTCTTTGTCAACCTCTGAATTTATTCAACAGAGTTCATTTGTGTTTTCACTTGAAAGTGAATGTGGTTATTTTCCTTGAAAAGATATTCTTGCAGGGTGTGGCAAACAGGGTTGATCTCTATGCAACCCAAGCACATTTATAGTAATATAAATGTCTTAGCTAACCAAACCCTGAGTGATTATGATGTGTAAAATGTATGTCATAGATGTTCACATTAATTGCTATAATCAAAGGTGTCGGCCTATGTGAGCTACGTCCGGTAGTGAATGTTATATCTCAAAGTATTAGTATTCCAGCTGTGACTCTGATGATGGCTCTGAAGATGGCATCTGCAAAGAACTGTGGGTAACAGTAAACATGAATTCATTTGTTTGCCGTCACATGTCATAACTCATACACCACTGAACCGCTAATCAGGGCAATCAGTGTATCTTTTAAACACCAGAACATAGTGCCAAAATGCATCATCTCTCCACGTTTCTTCAAAATCGGACCAGTGGTGTCTGAGGCATCACGCTACAAGATTTGGATGTTACAAGTTCTAGCACCCTCATTAAGCCAATCAATGTAATTTATAAGGATAGCTTTATGTGTATAGCAAGTGTCCTTACAGTGTAGGAGTTAGGGCCTTTGAAAGTTAGAAATTATGACCATTAGTTATTGCACCCCGATCAGGCCTTTTTTTGAAACCCCAGAACACAGTGAGAAAATGCATCATCGCTCCAATTTTTCATCTAAATCAGAGCAGTGGTTTCTAAGACATCACTTGAAATATCACATTTGACGGATGGATACGACACTCCTAGCCTACCCCCAGACTCCACCCACCCCATCATTGCACAGGGGAAAATCACTTAGTGTACCTCAACCTAAACTTACAAAATGGACATGTCTACATAGTTATACAGAAACTAGACAGTACTTGTCAAAATGCAGGGCTACAGCATTTACCCACATTCAGTATATGGAAAGTGGGTACCACCACTTGGTTGACAGATGACGAAGCAGTCATTGTATAGTTTGTCTTGGTGATGGATGATGTGAATTTATTGGGCTTTTTTGTTCAGAATTGTGACTGTTAAGTTTCTTGTCTATGTGCTGTCATGGTAATGAAACCTGCAATACATGAGTACTGAGGACACTCATAAATTAATCCTACAGCCCTACTCACAGAAGATGAAAAGCACCCATAGCAAGATATTTTCTTGAATAAAATATAATTTCTTTGGTTGATCTCACCTTCTGTGCTATTGATCATTTTCTCCCCACTTGTAAGTCCTGGAATACTGCACAACATCATGATGGATTATCTACCATAAAACAAGATGAAATCCATTATTCTTCTCCTGAGACAGCTTTTGAATAAATAAATAAATGTAAATTTAAAATATATAAATATATATATATATATATACACACACACACACACACACACACACAATTCTATAACTGATGAAGTCACTGGAACATAGTCAATAAACCTACTGTAGATTTTCACTCTCAGACTACAAGTCAAGGTTTATAGATGACCCCTGCCTAAAGGAATACTGCTGAAGTGAATCAAATCTACACCAAGCTTGTTGAATACACTAGAATAAACTCAGGAGTTCTATTTCTACTAACAGAGCCTCCTGATGGCTTATAAGCAACATGACCACTACATCTTGTGGTAGGTGGGGCCGGCAGCACCACCAAGGTCTACCCAGTAGGCGATATGAGGGGGGATGCCATCCCTCTTGTTAGCAAAATGACCAAAATGCATCCCCCTTGTTAACCTGCAATCCCCCCCTCTCCATCCTCTAGTAGCAAAGAGAGTGTTGCATGTGCAGGTGGAGAAGCTATGTGTTCAGGTGGAGCTAGGGGAGCCACTCCCCTGCACGTTTTAAGAAATCTGTTTTTCACTATTTTTCACCACAAGCAGGACTTGTCTGGTTTTTCTTCGCTGTACCACGGCCACAACAGT
>CABFOQ010053975.1:68158-91480 GCA_900660455.1 Gephyroberyx darwinii
CAATGTTTCTTTTTCATCCAAATCAGTTTTTATTTCCAAAGTTGGATTGGTTGAGTTTAATTTCCTTTTTAAGTTTCTTTTCGTTTGCTAAGGCTTGCTTATTCTTTTTAGAGGAATATTGCATTGTGTGACCTGAGTGCACATTTGAAGGTATCCCAAAATATATGGGGAACTGCAGATTGACTGTTGATTCTTGAATACATTTATTTGGAGTTATGCATGTCTTATCCTCCAACAATGACTGGTTGAACTTCCAGTATCCTGGTGCTCTTGTGAATTCAGATGTTTCCAAGTTAAGCCCAATTAGCTGATAGTCCGATTTTATGCTGTCAACTATGATGACTTTAGAAATTTGAGATATTATGGAGAAGAAATAATCAATGAGATTTGAGATATTATGGAGAAGAAATAATCAGTGCTGCTTGCTTGAGTTTATAGTGTCAGACTAAATTGTTTTACTCAGTTGATATCTTCTTTTTTTTTAGATCTTTGAGAAATGCCCATATGCAATAGAAATATATCTGAATATCTTTGCGCACCATTTGGTAAGGTTTTCTCAAATTGTTGTCACATCATATATATCATTCAATATTAACAAATGTATGGTCCTAATACACAGTGTGAATTGTTTTGGTCTTTTAACAAAGAATACCAGATATGGTAAATCATTCAGACTGGAGGATCACTGTATATTAATTAGACAAATGTCCTTGCTGCTTAGTTAATTACTCTAGCTAGATTCCTTGAGCTATGTGAAAAGAATATTTTTCCTCCCTACTCACATTTCATCTTATCTTGTCATCTTGTGTTGAATGGGTTTCTTGTAAACAAAATATTCATCCTTGAGCCAGATGACTATTTCTTTTCATTGCATATGATGTGCTAGGCCAGTGAAACTAAAGCTTGCAATGTTTAAGTCACCTTTCACCATTTTTCATGAATGCATCAGGGGGATAACAGCAGTGATCCTCAGCCACCCACCCCTCCCTAACCCTAATCCAAACACATATGATAAAGACTAATTTTAATCAGACATAATCCATATAATCAGAGAACATATAGAAAGACATAAGATAACTTCCTTGCACCCATAATTTTATATCAGGCAATAAATGCTTTTTTATTTTCTTTTTAAATTTGTCTCCTTTTTTTTTAAATGAGAGAATCAACCTTTAAATTAATAACACATATATTGCTCTTAAGTAGGGGATTTGAGTCAGATAAATGTTACTCCGGTGAGTCAAATTTGTCTACATTCAGTGTTTTGAGGTTCTGAATCTGGTTGCTTTTCATGATGGGGATGAGATGGGAGTTTTTCCCCTCTCCTGGATCTCCCTCTGGAAGTGCTTGTTCGGTGACTAGTTAAGAAGAAGAAGAAGATTAATTTATTCACATTACAGGTGCACACATGCACTAACACACACAACACACACATGCAAGGGGTAGTGACCACCGAACACAACACGCACATGCAGGGAGGGTGTCCAGGGTGTAGTTGATCCCTCTCTGCAGATTTCTACATCTCATCACTTGGAAATTTGAACACTATAGCTCTCGGCTGCTTACTGGGTGATGAACTCTCTGAAAGCAAAGAAAGCAAAGAAAAATATACTGTATTTGACTGGGCAAAAGGGCATTGCTTTATGATTTTATTCTTTCAAATCCCCTTGCAAAATATTTTCACTACACACACCACAGAGATCAGAGTTTCGTGGAATTATTCATGAGACAGTCTTCACAGACACTGACAGACAGAATTTCACACACACACAAGCGTATATACTTAAATAATGTATTTATGGGCACATCAATACAAGAAATGCTGAGACAGAATCTTTGACCTGACAGTTATTATATATACATACATACTGTATATATATATATATCTGTCTTTCAGGGTTTGGGCTTGGCCTCTTAGTTCCAGCGAAGGGTAATCTTAAAGCTACAGGATACAGAAGACATTTTAGCCAATTGACCGCTTCCAACTTTGTGGCAACAGTTTGGGGAAGGCCCTTTGCTCTTCCAGCATGACTGTCCCCCTGTGCACAAAGCGAGGTCCATAAAGACATGATTAGACAAGTTTGGTGTGGAGGAACTCGATTGGACTGCACAGAGCCCTGACCTCGACAACATTGAACACCTTTGGGAGGAAGTAGAAGCCGATTGCGAGCCAGGCCTTCTCGTCCAACATCACTGCCTGACCTCACTAATGCTCTTTTGGCTGAATGGGCTCAAATTCCCACAGATACACTCCAAAAGCTTGTGGAAAGCCTTCCCAGGAGAGTGGCAGCTGTTATAGCTGCAAAGGGGGTCCAACTCCATATTAATGCCCATGGTTTTAGAATGGGATGTCCAGCAAGCTCATATAGGTGTGATGGTCAGGTGTCCACTGACTTTTGGCCATATAGTGTATATATATATATATGCTCATTTTGCAACATATGGAAATACAAAAGTTACGAAACGTTTTTTTTTTCCTGCTTAGATAAGCTCCTGCACTCAGGCTCCCCATAACCCAGGTGCGCAGGAGATTCACTTACCAAAGCAGGAGTACAATCTACGGTTTTCTTTTTCTCCTTTCTTCTTTTTTACCGTGTGGTCATGATTCATTCTTTCTCAAAGTGAAATGTAGTTTCAGCTTCTCATAGGCAGACACTGAGCAGGGAGATTTTGTGTGAACACCTCCTAGTGTTTTGAAACAGGACAGTTTGACACAATCAAGATCCCTCGAGTGGACTAAAGCAGGAATATAAAAAACGTGAATATGTTTCTGTGATTACCACGGGGATCCATCAAAATTAAATGATCCACCCATGATTATATCTAAAGGCTGCTTTAGGTATAATCTTCACTGCCTGTTAAGACTCCACCCAGGAATGCCTAGTTCACCTAATAGTGTTAAGGTGGACCTGGCTACAAACCATGCACCCGTAGCTACTATCACTTTCTACCTGCTGTTTTGAGACATCAGTTGTGAGAGGCAGTGAAGTCTGCCCCCATTGTTAATATTTTAGCAGTGGCATGAAATCACTGAAATGTGTGTTCTCATACATAATTGCATCACTGTAGTATGCCTATGTTTAATAAGGTGTTAAAATCTTTCAAGTTTAGGTTTTAACATTGTGCATTCACTAAAATAAAAAACCCTTGTGCAGATTACCACATTTTACACCTCTTTCCAAATGGGAGGGTAACATCCATCTTTCTCCAATTCGTGGCCCTCCCTGTCTCTTTCTCCATTTATATGCATTTTTTCTAAGTGGTCTTCTAGCTCCCACTTTGTTGCGTTCAGGCTGTCACTGTTTATCAAACAAAGGGACAGAATGCTATTCAAGCTCATTCGTTCTTTTTTTCTGTTTTACCTGAGCTTTTCTGGTCACCTCAAAGCTGCCAAATCATTTCATCACCTGTTTTTGCAGGACATTAATGTCCTCTTCCCCATTATCTATTGCCTTCATCCACTGCTTTCGAAGCTGTCTCCTTGCTTGGCTGAGTCTATCAATCTCCTGCTATCGCCTGCTCTCAGGGGTGTCTTGGATTGAGAGGTGGCAGGGACCAGATTGGGGCTCTGGGTTTTTGCCATTTACTGCTTTACATATCACATGACTCAAAGTACGATATATATACAATATCCTTTTTTAAAGCTACAATTCTAGGCAAAAAGTACTGTATTTACTACTATATAAATGTATGTTTTTTATCCAACCATCCATCCATCCATTTTGTAGCCATATGCTGTCAGGGTTGCGGTGGCAACAGGGCAAGCAAAGCAGCCCAGATGTCCTTTTCCCCAGCAACATCCTCCAGCTCCTCCTGGGGATCCGCCTGCATTACTGCAGCCGAGGCACTGGTGAGAGGTTGAGAGGTACAGACTAGATATAATGGGGTTGGCTCTGGAATCAAATTCCTTGAAAGAGGCGCTGGGCGGGTGTGGGGGTGTGGCTGACTGCCACAGAGTTGAAGTTTCTCCCAGTGGATGAGAGGGTCGCCTCAATGGGACTGCCAGTGGTGGAGAGGAAAACCCTGACTGTGGTGTGCGTGTGTGAGTATTCAGCCCTCTTGGAGACAGTGGTTGGGGAATGTTCCAGGTATCCCTGGATTTCTGTGCTAGTCATTAAAGTTAAGTTTCCAAATTTAACACATAAAAAAGTAGCTTAGTTTGTGGAATATATCGAGGCACAGCATATAACTCATTGTTTTTTGGATTGGATTTAATCAGTTTTGTTTTACAGTAAAGAGACAGATGAGGAATGACTAGCACATAGTGAATATCATATATCACCTTTAAGGTTTTATATAGTCATTGATAATTGTGTGTCTCTATATCTTTTGCTCAACCTGAACTAAACAAGAGAGAGAAGAGGAAAGAGAAGAATTCAGACCGGAGGACTGAAGAGAGACTGCAACAGGAAAGACAGACAGCACACTACTATGGATACCCTGGTTAAATAAAGGATAAATAATAATAATAAAATAATAATCAATATATCACTGTAGGCCTGTCCAGACTGCCATTCCGAGTGTACTAGTATGCTACTTCATTTAGACCTATGTATGAATGACTAGACTATAACTGATGGGACAGAGGCACTGGTGAGAGAATTATACTGGCTTTAAATGTAGCTAACAATGGGTGCAAACCCAGCACACTTAGTTTTTTCTGAATTGTTGGTGGTGTGTTGACCTAGTGTAGTCCCATATCAATAATAGAGGCAGCCTGCACTCATTAAAAGTCTTAAAAGTAACAAACAGTCCATCCTCTAATTGGGTGGCACTGCAATGGGTCACTTTCTTGCTGAAAAGGAAAGAAAGCAGTAATTTCAAACAATGCCTATATATATAGATGTGAAAACGCAAAAGTGGCAACAACAACAACAACAACAAATAACTAACAAATAATAATTAACAAAATAAAAAGAATGTGAAAATACTATGTATACAATATGAACAACTATATACAATTACAAGCACACCAAACAAATGGTAGGCATTATTTAACAGCAGCATTGGCAAATCAAGACTTCCTAACAAGAGTCAGATGAAATAGGCATGAGGGTATGACTTCAGAGGAGGTGTGATAATCATTCAAACTATGTATGAGTATTCAAAGTGAATATCTAAAATGTCTCCCTTCTCAATATCTTATTCTTCAGCTTTCCTCCTGATGGCACCAATTGTGACTTTCAGTGATCTGGTGGACAGGTGAGGAGATGTACAATGTTGGAGGGAGAGTATGATTAAAAAAAATCTACTACCAGTCTATGAGTGAGAAAAAATATTGGTTCAAGTTGCATCATTGTGCACGGTTGAGGCAAGGATAACACCCTGGTGTTGGTGGGAAGAAAGGGGGTGGGGGAAGATAGTTGTCTGGGCTTATCCGATGATCTCTAATGTTCATCCCTCGTTTCAAGGAGAACAGTGGAAAATGTTGTCAAGTTGTCAATCTGTAGTCAGTATGTGCCAATGTTTTTTGAGCATGGCAAGAGTGAGGGCTGTACGTACTGGAGAGGAGAACTGAGGCCTTCTAGGAAGTTAGAAATTGTATCTCTCCTGTTCGACTTTAAGAAGGGCCTCATCTAACCATTCTTTGGGGATTTTCCACTGTGAAAAACCTTCTTGTAACCTTCATATAATTGTCTTTTACTTCAAAGTCCTGGTCAAGCTGCGGTCCCTCCACACTCTGCAGAGCTGGCAATAGGGGTATCATCATTTCAAGTGCATGGGATGAAAGCTGTTTGCATTTAGCAATGAGTTAACTGCTGTACTTTCTCTATATAATGATATTTGTCTGCCTGTTTCAAAACAGTTACCTCCAGAAAATCAATGTTTGACTGGTGTTGCAGGTGAATGAGAAGGAGGGCACCCCGCTATTCACATAAACCACAAATATCCTGAGCATTTCTGAAAATCAGGACTATATATCATCAACAATAATAGCAAATAATTGATGCTTTATAAGGATTGTTCTTGTAGAAATGGTCATACTCAAAAAGCAGCATGTACAAATTTGCATAGCTTGGTGCTACTGTGGCTCCCATTCAGGGTTCCAGCTTTCTGTAGCCAGTAAAAAGGAAATTGTACTGGCAAAAGTACTTTTGCCATGAATTGGTTCAAGAATTAAGTGGGGTAAGATTGATCTTATCTGTGATTGAGGTAGAACCTGAGTGTTTATAGTTCCCCTGCATGAGGGATGTGTGTGTAGAGAAGTGCCATCCAATGTGACCGAGTAATCAAACCTTTCTATTGGTGGATAACAAACATAATGTGGCCGGTAGCTATTTTGTGAATTAGGTTAAAATGACAAACAACACAGTAGTCGTTTTTCATGCTGTAGAATTTCCAGGGGGAGAAGGTAATATACAGTGTAATTGGTAAATGGACAGGTGCTGTCACCCATTCCCTCTTTTACTATTCAAGATATTATATCATTGGTTCAACCTTTGTGTGTTTGTTTTTTGATCCACATTTGCTGTTGAAATTATTCAAAGCCTACTCCCTAACTCAGTGAAGTCCCCAGGAGATGGTGGACATTGTGAGTGAGGCAATCACCCGCACTATTTTTACTCTGGTTTGCCAAAGAGCCCCTTTCAGATTGAGCAGGCATTTCCATCTAATCAGGTGAAGCGACATCCAAGAGGTGCAATCAAATGATCATTTCAAAGCACTCTTGTGCTCTGCAGCTGTACATTCACTTCATTCGTTGCCCATTTCTTTTTAATGGGACATAGTCATGTCTTATTTTGCATTTCCATTTTTTCTGCTTTTCTATAATTCATATTTGTACCAAGCAGTCGGTGTCTTTCTTGCTATTACACTTTCAGTTTACATTAAAATCTATATGCATTAAAGGGAAATACAAATCTTGTGGCATGGTGGTAGGAAAGTGATTTATTACATATTCCATAACTTCCACTCAAAGTATTTCATAATATTACAACATTATTTTCTGTTTATTTTCTGAAGATTGACTTACATAATTACTTTTGAGTTATTTTCAACACACTAAAATGACTCTTGCCAATCAGACATGTTGATTATTGATTGTCAGTTTAACAATGTGTAAATAACACACAAACTGATTCAATTGATTTTTACCATCCTTCCCTTCACCACCATAGCATTTTCACCCTGTCCCAATGCAGTAGTGGCACTGAAGAACTGTGAAAGCATTTCATTCATTATCTGAGTAAGGCTTATTACACCTATGTTGCCAACTTCGGATCAAAGTCACTCACGTACCATGTGCACATTCACACATTCAAAGATGTACTCTTAGTTAGTGGAAGTAAGCAATAGTTAAGGTAAGGTGCAATTCACTTTCCATATATTTTTATGTAATGACAATGTTCTTTAATATTGGACATGTCTCAATTATATATGTGTAATTTGAAAAAATAAGTTTAAGTTTTTATATTATATACAGTAAAGGGTTCCAAATATTTTCTCTCTCTCTCTCTCTCTCTCTCTCTCTCTCTCTCTCTGTTTTAAATATGAGTCTCAAAAGCTTCCGTCAGCACCTCAGTAGGACTGAAAGAGGTTGAAGCGTCTTGCCAGGATCCGTCTTTCAGAGAGTGAGTGATCTGGTCTTCAGACTCGGTGATCAGCAGGTCAGGCATTGAGAATGCGTTTGGTCTTTCGAGGTTCTTCTCCTTGCTAGATTTTTGGCCTTTGGTATTAGCATCTTCTATTTTCTTCACAAGAGGCTTGTTTCCCACCTGAAATATAAAAAGGCATAAATGGTTTTAATGGTATTGCTTTTGTAGTGAGAATGAGAATGTAATTTGTGAAACTGACTGACTTGAGTCCAGTGTGTTCCCCATTAGGGTCCTTGAGGATTGTAATGTGATGAATATTCATTGCGTATTTGATCATAATTGACAATTATATTTTTTGATTGGATGGAGAATCCAGTCACCTGCTTTCTATTTGCATTGGAGTACCAAAACAAAAAAATTGACTTGACCAATTACATAGCATTGAGGTACACTGTAAAACCATTTCTGCAGGTTCTGAACAGAGTGTCAAGTGTCACATGTCAAGGTATTTAGAGGTTAGACCTATGACAGTGTTTAGCAGCATCCATAGCCTTTTTGTTGTTGAACTTGTTGCAACTCAGTCAATGGATTTCGTTTGTCACCTTAAAATGGTTGTATTGGACAGTAGTATTGTTATTCTGCAGAATGTCATCATTTACCTTTTCTCTGTGAAATCACTTGAAAAGCTAACGATCTCTCCCATGCTAACAATAACCATTACCCACTAAAAAGGCCATAGAAAGTTTCATAGTTTCATAGAAACAAAATGTGCAGGCATTTTTACCAAGCACATTTCATATATTGACAGTAAAATTATTCCTTATTTTCCGGTGCTTCTGAAAAGAAGGTGTTATTTGAACAATTTTGTGTATTCAATAGGTTGTTTTTCAAACCTAGCTGGGAGGGTACACTATGGTAATGCAACTCATTTCAGGTAAATTGTTCATATGTCACAGAGCAACCCACCACCTGGAGAAACAAACTAAAGGCAGCATAGAGGCAGATAAGTATACTACTGTCAAATGCCACCACCTTGAAAAAACAAGGTGGGATTTTTGTGGCACATGTTTCCCATTATCAATTTATGTAGCCACCTTGGCCTTGATTGAACACACTTGGCTTAAAGGACACAATTGAGAACTTCAAAAGCTGCTAAAACTGCTAACTTGCTGCTCAGGTAGAGGGGGAATTCAAATAATAGTTGAAATCAAACCTCGTCCCATGAATCCTTTAACCTGTTTGGTTTGCTAAATCAGGCAGACACTGTGTGCTCTCGTTGTGATATACTGTATGTTTCATAAACAGAGCCTGCTGAGACAACCCTGTCAACTATAAATGGTCTTTGCCTATTGATTTAAGTATTTTTAATCATTTAGATGGTAACTGAGGTAATTAAAAAGAGAGGCCACCGTCAATATGCTTGTAATTACCAGCAACAAATATTTTACTCTCTACACTTACTGCCAGCTAAATTGTTCCCATGTTCGGGCATCAGAATGCTTTCTGAACACACTTGAGAGATTGAACACAATTCAGCAAATTTTCATCAGACATGACTAATCTTTAGCAATGGCTTTCCCTATAACCCCATATAGAACATTATCTTACTCTGACCAGAGATGGTCAGAGATGGTCAGAGATGGTTCCACCTCTAAAAAAAACATTATTTCTTTACAATGCTTTACAAGGACTAGTAAGCCATTGGTAAAGCAGGAATAGTGACCACTTTAGAATAGGTACTGCAAATCTAATTAGTAAAGCGTTATCTAACATGAACAAATGCAAAACTGTAGTACTTTACATGCTTTTGTGAAGACCAGTAAGCCATTGGTAAGGCAGGAAGAGCCGTCACCTTACAACAAAAATTAATGAATACAATCATAAATTTGGAGTTTATAGGTGCATTTGTAAATGGCCTAGTAAACATGCATACAGTTTTGTGAATGCTTTGTAATATGTTAGTAAATAGTTTAGTAACTGAAGAGGAAAATCTGGCAAAGAGAGACCTTCATCATGACAACAAAATAATGCAGCATTAGTACAAATGCATTAGTAAATAGCTTTATTAAGCATTAACGTGCCTTAGTTAAGGGTTTGCTCATCATTAATTAATGTATTTGTTACATTTGTTAACAGAACCTTATTATAAAGTGTTACCAAAGATCCATCAAAAAATCTAAATATAAGAAAAAAGTAAAAGCTGCACAGTGGAGACACAAAGTGGAAGTAATCAAAAAGAGTCCCCATAATGGTTTAAATCAAGTAAAAGCAAGTAATACAATTATATATAATTATAGTAATACATTGCCCCACCAGAGGTATAATGTATTATTCAGTGGCTGAGTGATGAATAGAATATGAGCAGATGACTCAACATTGTAAGGTGAGGTAAGGTAAGGTATTTTAATTGCTAAAATTAAATTATATATATATTATATATTGCTTTCTACTGACTGAATGTAGCAGAATTTATAAATAAAACAAAACAGACCAACATTCATTCCATTCATGTATTTACAAAAGGCAGAGAATACTTCAACACACAGCAATCAGAGCAGATTGTTTGAGGGGACAGCAGGGAATTTAAAAAAACAATGTTTTTTTCTCCAAGGTCGAACTAAGGAGCACAACTACACTGAAGTTTAAGTGGAGATATTACTAACTTGACTTGACACTTGACACTCATGATTACTACTCAGTTTATTATGCATTTTTGTTTACATCTTGCAGGTAAACTTCAAAACTGGAAAGCTACATGCCCAGAAAAGCAGAAGCAGGCTTTAACAGATTGACACACCACTACCCATGGTTCTGGTTAGAAATCAAAATCAGTAATAGATTTGTGCTCCCAATACGCCTTCAGCTCACAATTATCCAGAAATAGTTGTTGAAATGCCATGCCAAGTTCTGTCATGGAAATGAGTCACACCTTCACCTATTGTGGATCAACATGTCTGATTTGAGGCATTTACGTTCAATTTGAGTACAAGAAACTTTATTAGCTGGTGACCGTAATAAAGGAAGTTTAAGTGTGCATGAAAGGCAGAAAATCATTATGACCTTTATCCCTAACATTTGTCACTGTCTTTCAACTGTGCCAAAGTGTGTGTTGCTATGCCCACACATAATGGATTGTAATGACAGCGATTCAGTAATGCCATAAAATGTTTTTATTCAAGGACTGAAATGTCTAAACCAATGGACATCAGATCTGTGCTAAATTACAGTAAATATGATGTCATATGACAGCACTTATTATGTGTCACATCTCTTTTCTCCTTTACTGGTTGAATTTTATTTAGGATTTCAAAATAGATATCAAACATTTTCAGATACACGTCGAGGAAAACTCACAGATTCTTAAGTCAAGCTTGATTTTTACTAATGACAACCTTTAAGCAGAAAGGTTTTCCCTCATCCTCCCGCATAGCTTGCTTGTAAGCACAAAACAACATCAACAGCAGGCATGGATGATCAATATTCAAACACCTCAGATTCAATCAACATGAGCTAAAATGAATTAGCACTTTAATGCACGATGTTAACTATAACAAATCAAAAACAGCAGGGCAAGCCATAAGCAACCATTTATGCTGAGGTGTAAGTAGTAGATTGCTGGCTGCTGATGAAAATCATTATTTTACTATTCCAACAGGTGTAGCCTTGGAATAAGTTATCATTGGTTGTTACATTAGAAACGGTGGTTATTGTTTGTCCTCATCATTTCTTGAGCCTTTTCAATTGAAAAGTAAATGTTTCACATGTGAAATGTGTCAAGGGCATTGACAAGGTAAAACCCTGTCCGCTGTGGACGAATCTTGAAAGCATGCGGTCATCGAGAATGCTTAAAGGTTTAAGTGTAACGTTCTAACCTGTCCCTCATATTTCTGCTGATTATTTCCTTGATGGGAGATTGTCATATTGACCTTGACACTTAATGAGTGGGGATGAAGCAATTTACAGTCGCATCATCAGTGTTTGAGTTTATAGCCTTGCATGTGGCTCGGTAGTCTTAAACTGGGAGCCTAACCTTGTGGGTTCTTATTTGCATTAAGCGTTAGTGATAGTCATCATTTCAAGCTGCTTCTACAAATATGCTAATATATGCTCTCATGTTTTTTCACTTCTACATCTTTATATGTGTAAAGAGCTGGTAAATGACAGTGTGAACATGATCAAAGGGCATACTGAACTACACCACTAATACAAGCTGAAGGAAGGTGTCAGTATGGTAGTTATGTTGGTATTTTGCTATGTATGTATGTATTTAGTTTTTCCTGCTGCAGAGTGTCTCCTGTGTGTAAATTTAAGTGATCAGACCAGAGAGCATGTGCACTTTTTCTAAGCCTAAATGTACGTATTTTTACCATTTAAGTTTGGAAGGCAGAATTACCATCTACTAATCTTCTTTCCTCACAGAGTTGCACATTGATATGCACAGCTGTCCAAACATATTTTCCTTCACCAGCAGGAAAATTGGGGCAGGTTGGAGGTCCCATTGTTTTTATTGATACTTTTTTAGCCACTGGGTTTCAGTCGAATTGGTTTCATAGATAGATAGATAGACAGTTAGATAGATAAATAAATACATAGATACATAGATAGTAGATTACT
This sequence comes from Gephyroberyx darwinii, assembly GCA_900660455.1. Lineage (NCBI taxonomy): Eukaryota > Metazoa > Chordata > Actinopteri > Trachichthyiformes > Trachichthyidae > Gephyroberyx > Gephyroberyx darwinii. The sequence continues at coordinate 80,308 of CABFOQ010053975.1, forward strand.
TGTAACATGAATTAATGCCATAGGCCTACCTTTTTGTTGTCAGTGAAGGACGGTTCCACAATACACTGCCTGGAGGGGTGAGGAAGATATTCTACTTTGTCATCCACTGTCAATCTGGGAATGGCTGTCATAGGACGAATAACCCCAGGCTTGGTCTTGATAGGTTGATTCAGTATAAAATAAACAGAAACAAGCATTGTGAAGTGAAATAAAGTCAGTGTAATAAAGTGGTAGTAGGAAATATAACTTTAATATAAAGCATTAAATTGATGAAATAATCAATGTGTATGCATACCTTTTTAGTAGCCATTAGTTTTCTTTCCCATGAGGCAGATGGGTGCAAGCTGCATGCTGATGCCTAAGGAAACAATGTGATTAAACACAAATTATTTCATAATATGTACAATGGCATTTTGGTAGTATACCTCTCTGACATGCATAGAATAAATGGGTTCTGCACCAGAGACTGGTACAGTAAGAGATAAGTTCCAACTATGTTATTGCAGTTCCTACTGGTCACCAATAGAGGGCAACAGCGGTCATCGATTATGTAGTGCCCCTTTAATTTCCATGGCACTTTATTCATGGGCATTGGGACTCTAAAGCCCCAATGTGGAATTTAATTTGAGTATCAGTTATATACAGATATACAGACAGATTCATCAAGTACAACACTAAAATCTCTTCACAACTTTCACATCCCTTTGTTAATACTTTGTGCTCCAATGTTAACTAACAATAAAACAAAAAATGATAGCTTACCATAACAATTAAAAGTCATGTGTACTTGTCATTCCTTCCATCAATAATGTATCAATTTGGGACTAAAATGTATTTAATCCAGTAAATCAAAACATAAACACAGTTAGTAGTTTGTTGATATAGGCTCAGTGGAGGATGCCATGCTGAAAATTCCTGATAAATATTCAGCCTTTACTCACATATTTAGTTTCACGTCCCAAAGATCTTGGAAGTGATGTGTTCTGTTGGATGTGCTGAAAACAAACAAAACAGTAAATAATGAAACACAATTATAGAAAAAAACGATATCCGTCTCTTTCAATTGAAGAGAGAGTTTAAATGTTCACTTACCCTCAAGGAACTTTTAAGCTCTTTCTTTTAAAAGGAAAAAGTAGCTACCTTCAATTCTTTGTTGAAAAATGATAATACTTTGACTGATGAGGTCATCTATATTGTACAGATATTGAATGACAAATTAAAAGATTTTTTTTCAGAATTGTCTCTCCACTCTCCTATTCACCTATTCAAACCTATTCATAGATGGCAGTGTGCACATGTGCATACTTCCTTTCATACATACACACACACACACACACACACACACACACACATAGTTGAAACCACAAGAGGCTTTATCCTTTGATGAATAATAAACACCTGTCTTTGTAGTCCATGTGCAGACGAGTATACAATCAATATTCAGCACAATATGCAGTACTTGTTTCCATGGCTTCAAGGTTATTACAGTTCTGCAGTTCCTATTTTCATTTCATCATTCATTTCATTCATTTCTGATTTTGATTTGACTTTCATTTTAGTTTCAGTTAGTTTCTTCACTAGTTTTACCTTAGTCCTTATTGTTAGGCAATTTTAGTTTTACATTTTATTTACATTTCAGTGTCTGTTTTAGTATTTCCTTGGCCAGCCAGGTGACCAATCTGTTTAATTTACACTTTTTAACATTTTCATTCTGTTATTCTGTCACAAATGAAGGTCAATATAAAACACAGGAGCCTATGACAGACTGATTCAGGCACATAATTGGAACATAATTGGCTGATGTGACAATATAATGTACAGATTAACAATATTGTTGATAAAGTTTTATTGCATTGCGTGATGATACATTTTACATTCCTCTTAACTGACATGTCACATGGTGTTAACATTTTGAAAGTGTAGTAATGCATTTTACCTGCAGGCCAATGTTGTTCGTTGATTGCCTGGAGGGTTGAGACACCCGGGATGTTGTGCACTTCAAGGTTGCAAAAATAACAGTATAAAAATCACTGTTCACTATACAATTCAGCATTGCTATATGTTTTTTTTATGTTACTAGTGATATTAACTCACTGTGGGCATAGAGTCTCCCAAGATCTCATCAATGACTGCATACAGTGCCTCTGACTCCTGTCGGAGCTGTGCAGGTGAGCACATCTGTAGAAAGAGATTGCAGTTAAAAACTCATGTGGCCAGTCTCTTGTCATGCAAATGTTCAGTAAAAGCAGCAAGGTCCTGTACAGTGATACCTCAGCATGGGTTTCTGCAACACATCTGTCCAGTGTCTCACGTGGAACTTCTTCTCTTTCTACCTGGTCATCTATTGCCTATAAATGCAAAGTTTATTAAAGATTGCCAGGAGTGATATTTATTGCTTACTGATTTGGATTACAGTCCTAGAATTTTAAAACATGACAGCATTATTTCCCCTCTAGACAGCTCATATTCATTCATTGTGCGTAACATTAACTGTAGCTTGTAAATCCTCCTGAAATTAGTTTTCTGTCATTCTTGCAGGCTATGAATTATTTGTTCCCATGTCACCATCCTTACAATTCACTGCAAAAGTGCTATATAAAAACAGTTAAAATTCACCTGGTGTGTCAGGATCAAGCACCCCTCAGGGGTTTATGCTACATGGCCGTTTGTCAGGTAGCATGAGATAGATGAGTGGGATTCAAGACAAAAATGTAAACTTACCTGCTGATCCAACAGAAGGGTATTTGTAGGAATTGCAGCAAGCGATTTGTAGCTTAACTTAATCTTGTGTGGCTAGAGTTAGACAAAGGTTAAAACAGAAAATAAATGAACATGAATTTATTATTCAGGATTAAGCACTTCCTTGAAGCTGATGTCTTTCAAAATGTGTCATTTGCATTGTACATTTCATTGGGCATATTGTCTACCACATTGCTGCAAGCTACCTCTCATCCTTGTTCAGAGCATTACCATCTACATGACCTTGCTACAGTCCACTTGACTGATTTGAGTTTAGTGAGTGACTCAGTTCAGTTCAGTTGCAGACAACTTTTCCATAATGATGAGCAAGAAAGTGTTGTGACTGCGTTCAAAATTGCCTAATACTTCTTTGATTGCAGTAAATGAATAGATTCCGGGTGGTTCATTTCTCAAATTGCATGTGGTGTGAAAGCACAGTTATATAAGCATCAAACTGCATTTTTGGTGTCTAAGTCTGACCTAGACACCAGAGTTTGAAAAAGGGGTGGACAGCAAGGGTCTATGATGATGAGTTTTTGACAAAGGAATTTTATCTGTGGTTCCCTCTTCCTTTGAGAAATGACATTTGAAATGTGTCTTTCCTTACTTACATTGTGAGCTATACCTTTTAAAATCATCCTGAAGCAAAGATCTAAAGCATAACCGACTCTGCAACATCAATGATTTCTATGACAAAGAAAAACAGATAAACACATAAATCTAAAAACAGCTCTTGACAGAGGAGATCACTTGATATCAAGATATCAAGTTAGTGGAATCCGTTTTTAGCAGCATAGGGGTGATGACTCTAAGTATGTCAAAGAACATGTTGAATAATATCCTCAATTTAAACAAGCAGATGTCATGCAGATCACAAGCAGAGTAGCTACCTTTCTTTTTTTACCCTCCCTGTCATTGCAGTCTGATATTCCACTCCATGGCCTTGGAGAGGGTGTAGAGCGAAGGGAGAGAGAAGGGGATGGCGTGAGGTCTCTGATTGGTGGAGCAGGAGAGGGCGTAAGGGTGAAGCGGTCTGGACTAGGAGAAGGAGAGTTGGTGGGTGACGGCCATCCGGGAAAAACAATGGGTGTGTAGCGGGAAGGAGATAGACAGTGAGCTTTGTGAACTTGTGGTATCCTGTCACTTGTGGAAACAAGGAAACTCTGCGCCGACTGGCATCTTCCTTTCATGGTATTTTGTAAAGGAGGAGGTGTTGATATTGTTTCTGAGGAAACTGTGACACTGGGTGAGCGTGAATGAGAAGGCCGGGTTTCAGGAAGGCAGGGTGGCAGAGACCTCAATAGTTGAGAAAAGCCATCAAGCCTTGAGAGAGATGAGTATGGCTGTCGACTACATCCCTGGGGCGCAGAGGTATCTTGCTCGTTAATAGGTTTAGGGGCTCGGGAGATAACTTTTGCAAGGTTATTATCAACTGTAAGGCCCCGGAGGTACATCAAATCTTTGCTCTGCTCATGCATAGGGGACTCTGACTTTGAACTGGAGATAGATGAGTGCAGCAGTTGTTTGGAAGCTATAGAGACAGATGTGTCTCCAGGGTTAACTGGAGTTGGAGACATAGATTTGAGATGTGACGTTGGTGAGTAAAGGAGTGGCAATGGAACTTGTGGCAATTTAGAGCAGTTTTCAGAAACAGTTTGAGGCAGGGGCGAAATAACCCTGTCCCGTCTAGGTCCAGTGTTTAAATGAATTTGTTCTGGGCACCTTAGTGGAGGATGAGCTCCAGTTCTGTAGACTTCCTTCAACTCCACAGATGGAGGGGCAGTGACACATCTGTGATAATGGCTCTGAGCGTGACTGTCTATGGATGCTGATGACGGGAATCTGGAGGACATCTCCAGGGGAATGGAGGCCACACTGGAGGCTGCTGAGCAGGCAGTACAAGAGGACAGGGTCAGGGGGCTAATGGGCCAGCAGGGGGAGTAAGGCCTTTGCAGAGCAGGGGACAGGATGGGAAGACGGCCTTTTCTCAGGATGGCTGTGAGTAGGGACAGTCGGGTAAGAGGGGGCCGGTGCAGGGAAGATGGAGACCGGGGACACAGAGAAGAGGACAGGCTCTCACAAGAAGAGAAACATTCTTGAGACATGTTAACCAGACTAGAGCCAGGAGCCAGAGAATGCCTCTTGACCCTGACCACGGCAGGGGAGAATACACCAGATCGGACAGAGGAGCATGGAGAAACTGTGCGGCTGAAAGAAACAGGGGACCCTTCAGTGGACAGCTGCATGGCGGACCAGCTCTTCTCTTTGTCCCAATCCTCCGACAGGATGGACTCTCTAGAAGAGGCCGGGGTGGGAAACAAGTCTGTAGAGTGTGTAGGACTCGTTCGGCCTTCTGGCGCAAGCGCTCTATTTACAAAGAAACCCGAGCTAACCTCACCACCAAGAGAGGTTTTGTGACACTGCTGTTGGGAAATGCCCCTGTGTTTATCAACAGCTGTTTCCATAGAAGCCGGCCCGGCAACTAAATGGCTGGGTATATTTTCAGCCTGAACACCGAATGAGGGAGAGGTTCGAGGGAGGTTCACGTGAGCCGTTGGATGCTTCAGCTGAGAAAAAAAAAGATTAAAACATTTTCGTGAAATGGGAACTGGAGGTTACACACATTGAAGAGCTGTGATTTGTATCTATACTTTAGCCACAATTCACACTTCTTATGAGGATCACTGAAAATGGATAAATAGAAATAATGGAGATCAATAATGTTTAAATGCTAATAAAACTTGTAACAAGGTCCTGTCACGTAGGTCTTATGTAGAAAAAAGAAACGTTGAACCAGGATGGATTTTGAATGTTTTTGAAGTGCTTCAGTTATGGGAACCCAATCCAATCTGTTGCATTATACAGTCATATACCCTAATAGCCTAATCTGTAGACATTCACTGGACCATTTGCATGACTCTTTCAAGTTTCAATGTATTGTCATATACTTGATAACAATGCAAACATCATTACCAGTAATGAAATTCTTGGTCTCAGAGCCAGCTCAACTTTACAATAGTAAGTAAAATAAGTGATTAAAGAAAAATAAAATAAGACAGTATTCACAAACAGGGTTTTAATTAAATTGTCAGATTTGAAAGGCAGTTAGAATGTCCACAATCCATAAAGTCTCCTTCCACAGTTTCTACACTACATTACAAAGAGTGTTCATGCCCTTTCACTTACTTGCAGATGTGTTCCTGCTCCTCCCTCCTCTGAGTCTTTGATATAGATTATCTCCGCTTTGCAAATCTCCTCCTCTGACATGGTCTCTGTAGTTGCCTTCTCCTTGGACACAGCTAAATTCTGACAAGGGAAAATGAAGCAAATGCTTAGGGAGAACTGAGCAAGTGAAACCTGAGTAAACCCGACGTGTAACTTCCAGCTCCAGTGGGCATGAATCACACTCTCTCAGGGGTGTGCTTGGTTTCACTAACCCACATGCCCCACACATATAATTCACATGTACAAGCACATGTCCTACTGAGATTAGTATAGCGTGTCCCTCATGTACATGAGTGAACAAGTGAGTCCTTTGTATACACAAAACTTTGAAGCTTGCAATATCGGAAATGATAGAGGTTGAAGTAAATGAGTAAGACATTCATCCAGCATGTATATGTTATGCTATGTCAGAATATTTATCTTTAAGCGAGCATGGAACCAATAAGACAAATAAATAAGCAGCAGGATTTTCAGATTAAGCAGACAAATGAGTCAGTGTTAGCATATTGAATGTATGTATGGATGCATGTTGGTAAAGATGTGGATAGGGTATAGTCGTGCAGTATAGTACTGTATATCCTTTTTCAATTAAATTCGTCTTTATTGGCATTAGAAGAGACAGCATTCTCTCTCTCTCTCTCTTTCTCTCTCTCTCTTTCTCTCTCTCTCTCTCTCTGTTGTGTGTGTGTGCTTGCATGTGAACGTGAGTGCATGCTAGTGCACATGTGTGTGTCAAGCACTGCAAAGGCTTGAAGAGTGGCACTTTTTTATTAACTTATTTATTTTAGATCTGTTAAAGTAACTTTATTGCCATTTTAAATAAACATATAGAAATTAATCTATATAATTCAAATATAGAATAATTTATATACATTTATTTAAATTTAGAAGCATGAATTATGATATTTCTGTAGACTACACACAAAAATTACAGGATTGTTTCTGTAAACACATTGCTGGGATGAGCAAGTAAGGTCACAGTTGGTTTGCTGGGTAATTAGACATAACTGTAAAATTAGTTACGCTCTCCCGTAGTTAGTAAAGGAGTTAGACTAATGTCACAGTAATTTCAGTCAGGAAACGCACATATTTGGTTAAAACAATTTTATTGAATAAGAACAGCAATATATTTTTACATTTTGGCAATGAATGGACCTGCTTTTATGTACCCCCTGTGCACATAACTGAGTGAATTTGACCTTACCATCAGGGAGCATACTAGACCCCCCATTCAATACATCCAAGCAGGTGGCAGGTGGGATGGAGGCGGTTGAGCAGCAGCCAAGGACACATAGCAAGCACGTCGCAACTTATCAGGCAGCAGCAGAAGCATAGCAGTGAGCACAGCAGACCAGCATGTTTCACCAGTTTTTTACTGATAAATCTCAATCATCCTGAAATTGTGCATATGTGCACAAGCCTTATGGCCATGCCCCAGTTACCATAAATAGATTCCAACACACCTATAATTAGCCTGGTTTGAATATAAATGTCAATCGTTATCATTTTAGTTTCAAGAAGAAATGCCGAAAGCATTGGTGACATTTACCAGACTGAAGTCGAAGTAATACTTGGCCTTAGCTCAGGCGTTACAAACAAGACCAAATATATGAAATAGCAAAAGGTAACTGCAGCAGTAAATGTTATTAGTTCAGAGCCCTGGACCCTGGACAAGGTTAAAAAGAAGTGGTGGAATTTCTCTGCAGGGTGGCTGGTCTCACTCTTGATCACCCTATCACTCTGTGATAGGGTGAGGAGCTCTGTGAGGAGCTCTGTGTCGAACCACTGCTCCTCCACATTAAGAGGAGCCAGTTGAGGTGGTTCAGGCACCAGCCCCCTGGGCGCCTCCCTTTGGAGGTGTTCCAGGCACGACTGACTGTGAGGAGGCCCTGGAGTAGACCCAGGACATGCTGGAGGGAGTACATCTCCCAGCTGTGAGGGCTTGGGGATCCCCAGGAGGAGCTGGAGGAAGTTGCTGGGGAAGAGGACGTCTGGGTTGCCTGCTCACTGCTCTGTCTCCCCCTCTCTTTCCCAGGTACTGGGGGAGCCTTACCCTCTTTGAACAAGTAGAAGAAGCACCCTGAAGTCAAAGGAACCTTCCGACCAGAGAAGAATGTATGTTGCCCCCTCTACCCTTAGTTTAAATGAACTGAAGTTTGAGTTCAACCGCACACTCTTTCCATGGTGTGATGTTTTTATTATAAAACCTGCCTCCTCATTCCCCCGGGATGTCCACATAAGGTAGGCATATAGAAAAATTAAAATGTCATCCCCTCTCAAAAGACCCTCTTAAATTCTCTGAAGCAAAAGCTTGAAGAGAAAGAGTCGGGGTGTTTGGGGTGAGCTGGAAGACCAGTAAGGACTGGTTATGTACAATATGTGGTTCAGCCTGTCGTACACACAATGCCACAGCAACTAATAATTTATCCGGCTAATAGAAATTTCACTCTAAAAGCCCAGTTTAAACAATAACCCAAAGATCATATTATAAAACACTCTCATATGGAAACTACATATGTATAACTGCATCTAAATGGAGTTGAAAATGCAACTGCTACATGTATCAGTGTTCATGCAATCTTATACGACCATGTATTTTCATCTTTGGGTTATTTAAGACTGTTCTTACCTTACAATAGATAAGTGGTAGTCAACAAATGAATGGCTGCCAAAATGATTGACTTTATTCCTAGGATCATGATTGACATAAATATGGGAGTTTATGTCACTAATGATGATGTCATTAGCGGTTATATATTTAACTTGTTTTAAAAGCACTGTGGGACATTAATATCATCTATATTTAAACCAGTCCAGCACATTGCTATCTGTGGATGTTGGGAAGTGGAGTGTGCCTACAGAAAGCTACACAATTGAACACATTCTCCATATCTAAGTAATCTAAAATTATCAATGTAATTTACCAATGAAGCTAATCCAATATATATAATTTCTTAATGATTGCTTTTAAGAAGAAATAAAAATAAATATGAAAATTGAACAAAATTAAAATCACTAAACATTTGAACTGTGCATTTCAGGGGGGAAAAAAATAAAAAAAAATATGATCAATTGCCATCATCTCAACATAATTCAGCCCAATTTAAGATAATCTCTTCTGACGTTTGGCCAAGACTGAACAGCACTGATTTAAAACCAGGTGATAATTTGGCAGGGAAGCTGCAGTATTGTGTCTTCAACAACTCATAGGTACTCTAATGGTGGCCACTGAGAATATTGATTGATATTGATCAGTTGAGGTAACAGTTCCTGATTTGAAAAAAGGATATTGTGTAAAGAGTTATGCAGTTTTCATTCTTTTACACATATAACAGGACATTTTAAGGAATTGTGGAAACATGCATCAGACAGAAAGTGACTCATTCTAAACTAAAGGCAGCAGGTAATTATATTGTGGATTACTGTCAGATCAATTTTGTGCCCCCATTACAGAGACAACACATCTGTGTACACAATATAAGGAGAAGCTACAGTAAAATCATAGCATATCACACCTGTGATCCTTTGGAGACAAGACAGTATTATTTTATGGTCTGGTTTACTATCTTGTCTTGTCATGGTTAACAATGGCTTAACAATCCTGCCATGCCAATAGCTATCATGTCATGATCATCTCACATTTTTCTCCTGGGTAAGACACACATCGCTCACTACCAACATACTGTATATCCACTGACAATCCACCGAGATCGGCACTGTTCTCCATCAGTTGTCTAACCTTATAGAGACTATCTAACAGATTATCATTATACAGTCTAGTCATCCATGTTCAGCCTCTAAACTGTCACAGAAGCAATTGTCAAGTCAAGTCAAATTTATTTATAGAGCACTTTAAAACAACAAACAGAGTTTGCACAAAAGTGCTTCACAGAGCAGGTGAGATTTAAAGACAATTCAAAAAACACAGACATCCAAAAATTCAAATAACAGAAAATCAGAAACAATTGAATGCCAATGAGTTTTTAGATGGGGCTTAAAGGCCTCAATTGATTCGGCAGATCTGATATTTTGAGGAAGAAAAAGCATGATCACCTTTTGTGGTGAAGTGCGCGGGACAGAATAAAAGACCTTGGCCAGTGGACCTGAGGGATCTAGTTTATATAGTATGGGCAAAGGACCATGTAGGGCTTTGTACACAATCAAGATCTTGAAGTTAACTCAATAGCGAATGGGGAATTGATCTAGTTAAGTGCCTGGCGGCTGCATTCTGGTTTATTGGAGATTGATTACTGTCGGAGTACCAGTGAGTTACAGTAACTTAAATTGGATGTGATAAATGCATGTGTGACTCGCTCTAGATCAGAAAATGATGAAAAAGGACCTGACTTTAGATAGGATTGTGAGTTGGTAGAAGTTGGATTTGATGACAGATTTAACTGGATGGATGACCAAGGCTATGTTTGATGCTGTTATTGGAGTTGATGAGACTAAATAAGACTATGTCTGTTTTGTTTTGTTTTCCATGTAATTGGAGAGAGTTGAGCTGAGCCTGTAACACCGTTCCACTGACGCGTCATTAAGCTCTATATTTTGAACAGAGAGGCCAGAAACCAGAACCAGGTCCAAAGTATGGCCTTTAACATGGGCAGGGCCTTACCAGGAGCACCTGAGCCTTACCACTTAGTATAAAACCAAGGGAGTCAAAAGCTAATAGAGATAGGAGAGCATTTGAAAGCTTTTTTATGAACTAGTGTAATTCCACCACTGCAACCATGGAGTCTAGGCTGGTGGAAAGAAGTATAATCCAGGGGAGTAGCTTTGTTTAAGTCAATTGAATCAACTGAATTTAGCCATGACTCAGTAATAAGAAAAAAATGTGTTAAAAAAATTTATAATAAATTACTTATTAGACAGTGTTGTAGAAAAAGTTCTTGAGTCTGAGGTTCGTCTTATTTGAATATATTTATTACAAAAAGGGATCTCATGAGAGGAAGAGGTGTACACCGCACATAGGCAACATACATTTCTCCAAAAGAAAAGAGGGTTTGCACTGGTCTTTAAGTACCAGTCAAAGACGTCAGAAGGACGACAGAATGTGCAGACATAAAAACAGTTTGACACTAAAGGAGATAGAAGGACCGTTAAGGCATCATATGTTGTGTCCTCGTTCAGAACATCCATAGATAAACAGTCTTTCTGGAGCCACGGTGACAAGGGCCTCTGGGCATGTGATGTTATGGCCCAAAGG
>CABFOQ010053975.1:91500-113078 GCA_900660455.1 Gephyroberyx darwinii
GGGCATGTGACATTATGGCCCAAAGGTTACAGAGAGGAGACCATTCTACTCACACAGCATGAAACAGTATATTCTCAAGGGAGAGTCAGTACATCTGTAGTCCATATATGCACATGTGTGGATGTGTAGGTTAAATTTTCCACAACAGACAGAGACCGTACATTTGAAAGACCAAATCTGGCACGTGTAGCAGTGGAATTAACAACGAGTCTGATCTGAAGGAGATTATTGGGGTTGACTGAAGGGATTTCACTGTAACTAGCATATCACCACCCACATGGGACAATATGCCTAGGAGTAATGTGTACAGGGACTACAGAGACATGCAAACCTGCTGACCATGAGCTGAACAGCCCATGTTCCTCAGCAGGTAAAAAAGTATTATTCAAATTTAAATCAGTTAAGGTGGAGGCAGAATTATGAGGGAAATTAGGGCTAGTGATCATTAACGCAATCAATATCAATAAGATTAGTCTCAGTTTCTCTTCTATTAATCGAGTAATTCTGGATTCATGTGATAAGATACTACTGGACAACCAAGCTACCCAAAAAAACACTGAACAAAATTATCAATGAGAACCAATTAATATTATCTAAAAAATCTAAATCATTCTTTGTTTATCAAAACAATGGTTGTGATTCACAGCACGATTATAGGCAGACAAATGTCTAACCAAGTGAAAATGGAATTCAAATGAAGACTTGGCAGACAGCAGGAGAGAAAATGAGCACAGAGCATACAGCTGTGCAGGGTGAGAGTGGATGCAACATCACACAATCCAATAGTGTACATGTATGATTGCATGTTATTACAGTGCCCATTTATAGTTGTCCAGTGTTTTGTGGTTATTGAGTCATTTATCATTTGTATTATTATGAGTTTTTAACACGAAGGGCTGACACTACTCCAGGCAATAGCTTTTGGGGGAGCTGAGAAATCTTTCCAACCCCCCATGAGAAGACCTTTGAAGTCTCCAGAGCCATGCAGGCAACTAGCAAATAACTTGAGGCAGCCAAATCAATTATCTGACCGGAGGCAGTCAAAGCAGTGATGCTGCTGTGATGTTGCTGTCTGATGGTGCATTGACATGTGATATCACATTAATCCCTCCTGTAATATTGATAGCTGGGGGTCCACGCCAGCCTTTATTCATGCTTGCTTTTGATGAACATCAGTTAAACATTTATAGTTTGTCTGCATCTCCTCAACCACCATCTCCTCAAGGCCCTCCTGCCCATAATTGGGTCCAAAGTGAATGATATACAAATATATTGACCATTCAAATGCATTTTAAATACATATTAGGGTATATTGCCCTTTATATGATGAGCTGAGAAATGTGTTTTATAGCAGAATGACTTCTATTTCTAAGATCATTTAGTTAGACGATAATGGAAAACAAACAGAAAAGGGGACAAATGTTATATAAGCTAGAAGGAATATCTGAGTATGGTCCCTGAGTTTGTTCAGGAATATATTTGTTTTATGCACATCTTGCAACGTGATGTGGGGATGTGTCTGAGAAGCTTATGTTGGTCGAGTGCATGACTCTGCATGAAATAAGTGCATGAAATAAAATCAATCAAATCAATCAATCAGTGTTGTTCATTCCTAGCACAACGTAAAGCTATATAGGAAATTTGTTAACAACCTCACCCATTTGAATGCAGCATATTTGAAAAATTGCAGATATACATTTGCACATTTACTAAAAGAAATGCTTCACTAACAAGTTCAATCAAGCTTCTTACAATATAATATAAAACAACATGGAGAGTCAATGAGCTCTTAAACAACAAAAGGGACCCTTAGGTCTTGTATCACAATTGGATGATGTAAGTAGAAATTATAGTGGCTCTTATATCGCTTGTGAATCTAGTAAGCATTTTGCCTATTCCTCCCGTTGATAATGAGACTCGCTAATGGCTCCTCCACCTACTGAGAAGGACGTCATGGGTGTAATGCTGAAATTCAGCAGCACGTGGTGAGATCAGTTTATCCCCAGTAACTAAGATGTGTTCTTTAATCATCAAGTTGTCGACATATTACTCTCAATATCACTAGAAACTTTGATTCCAATGGGCCTCAAAGTTAGCAGATTAGTTGCTTTGGCTCCTAACCTAAGGGACTTTAACAGTTACATCAGTGTTTTTAAACTGTTCTAGAAAAGTGTACACCAGAATTCAGAAGCATCTTAATGCTCAGTACATTTTGCATCATCCTTATTAAGAATTTAGTACACACAGTGTTATTTTCTCTCTCTTCTTTAAGCGTTTATGTGTAAGTAACTTTTTTATATGTTTAAATAAACAGCAGTCAAACTTCAAGAAGCATGGTGGATTTTTTCTATTATCAGTCATGGATCATAACCGTGAGGAAATGGTGAATGCCATTTAGAGAATAAAATGAGATGTAAGAACAAAAATACATGCAGTATACAGCATGTATGTCACATGATATATCAATAGGAAAGTGGTCATATTCAGATAATGTAATAATTTTCAAAACCTTGTTATAAACAGTGAAATTGACTAGTAATGTTATTTATCAAATTCTATCAAGATTCTGCAGCCTCAAAAATCAGAATTCTTGCTTAACATTTGAGATTGACTAGAGGGTTTCTTGAAAAATGATCAATCGGACAGGTGTCTTACAGAGTTGGGCTCAATTCACTTCAATTCAACTGAGTGAGGAAGTTAATTTTCTTCAAAATCTGAAATCCACCACCATAAAAAGGTGTGTCTATCTAATCTAAAAATAAACAAATGTAAAAGAAAGTTCATAAGCAGCAAGCGAGTATGATATGACACACATATGCACACAGGCACGGACACACACAGACCCACACACTAACAAATTTAATTAACTAAATTAACAAGATACAAGTACATTAGATGAAAAGGAGTTGTTGATTATACCACTTTGCATAGCTTATTGGCATGTACTGTACCTCATTTAGTTTTCCTGTCAGCGCTTCAGATCTCTCCCCCACAGTGATAAAGCTTTTAATTGGTAATTTCTGCATCACTGGGACAAACGTAAAAACAGCAGGCTTAGATGACGCTCCTATTAAAACCTGTAAAGTAGAAAGCAACAAATTACAAGCTCTTGATAATGATTTCCCAATAATGTTCCTCTCAAGCACAATTACAAGGAAAACTAAGGGTTTTTATAGATTGACAAATTGATGAATCAAGGATGATGAGTGTCTCAAACACACACTCTAAAATTCTACCTTTTTCTTGCCGCCCACCCTTCTAGCACTAATAAGTCTTCAAGACAAACACACACGGATTAGGGATCAGAGCACCCTTAGAGCTCCAAGCCTAGAAACACCCCAGACTGCATGATGAATAATCTTAAATTGCCCAGTGTGCTTTTCTGCAGAAGGTGCCTTGAGAGGCTCTTGTGTATTATATGCCCATGTTAACTAAAAGTTGGGCAAATTTTTTAAAACTTAGTATTATTAGCTAAAAAGAACAATGGCTTTTTTTAAAAGATTTTTTGGAGTGTGTTGGATCTCTTACTTTTTTCCAAAGGACATTTTTTTATCCAAAGAGCAACCAACCCCTCCATTTTTAACAGAAGCTTTTCTTTTTTTCCCCCCAAGATTATTAGTTTGACTGCCAAGGGTTCAACCTGCTATGTAGTGACTTCTGCAAAACTGAGAGGTTAGGAACTCAACACCCAGCTAAGCCATACCAAACCTCTCCACTTAGTCTTAACATCATAAAACAACCCTAGGGATAAGCAAGTCCATACTGTGAAATCTCTGTACTGTGTGGAGGTGAACTAGCACATGAAGCTTTCCCTTACTCAGGCCACTTGACAGCCATGTATAGCTCAGTGGTATTAACACTGGCAGGGACAGTGGGGCAGTTCTCAGCGGGGCCACCCATGCTGAAAATGTGCTTTGGAAAAAAGCATCCACCTAATACGAAGATATAAACAGCATCATAGATACTTGAGGAAGAGTGTCATCACTTTTACAAACACGAGCTGTGAATGGCTGGAAGGTGCTATAAGTGAATCACTTAATGTTTCAAAACACCATCACATTTCTAAATATAATGCTTATGGTTAAATGCAAAAATATTGTGTCTCAAAATACATGGGACATGTGTTGTCTGTTAAGCAGCTATGTAAAAGCCTTGATGTTATTGTTATGAGGGAAGCTCAGTTTCCACCACATAACAGTAGATGTATAAACACTTCTTATTAATTGGCAATCAAAGTAGATACTCACAAAAGGTAATTTCACTGCACACTAATTCTCTCCTCTGTTGACAGATCATCTACAAAATGCAAAATGAGGCCACTGAAATTTCCTTCAGTAATCAGTGGAGGTCATTGCAGCAGATACTTGAGACTCTTTTAAACATGGATCCCACATCAAGCATGGATAACTATGCAATATCTAATATCATGAACAATCCATAATTAAACTTCTGAAGACATACTGTTCTTGTTTAGATGCTGCATGCACAACAGATTGACTTTTCAGGAAATAAATAAGCACCTCTGCAGTTATTATTTGTTTGGTGTTTTCATCAAATATGGTGATTGTTGTGCGTTTTTGAGGTCTAACCTATTAGAGGGTGAAATGGCAGAGAATTACAACTACATATGCCAATAATGGAAAATTACGCTGAGGTGTTATCTAATATCAAAGCAAGAATGGCATTGGCCCCAAATGTCAAAAATGCTGCTGTAATTATGTCTGGCTAGCCATTATAATAACTACAGCTCTGGATTTCAAATTGCCCAGAGGATCATAACATTACTGCTGTCAAGGAGTCGAAAGATTACCAGTCATACCAAACATTTCGATTTCTAGTTTAAAATAGTGGGTACTCTTGTAAAATGTATTTTTATGGCCTCTCTATTTTATTATACATCCGACAGGAGAAGGTAGCAGGAGACATGGAAAACAGGGAGTGGATGACATGCAGCAGATTCAAACCCTTAATATCAAAAGTATATTCTGAGTGACATGGCACAAAGTGTTACATGTCACTGGGGGATTTCTCCATGCTTCTTGTAAAAGGTTGTCCTTCCTCTCTCACAGAGATACCTGTCTATCTATAGCCTCCTATAGATAAAGACACATTTAAAGAAAAAAGAAAAACTTCATGCCTGGCAAAAAAACAAAATTGTGCGCCATCTTATAAATGTTTATTTATGGATTTATGTTCTCATATAACCTCCCTGTCTTCTGTAGTCATAGCAGAGAGTAAGCATATAATGTGAAAGGTTAAAGCAAATATTTCCTACTTGCCCTATTGAGTGTTTAATTGCTGTGAGTGTTGCCCAGGTCATGCCGTCCTCATAGATCACATTTCTACCCCTGGGCTGCTGTACTTCCCTGCATGTCGCTTCACACTGTGTGTGATCTCGCTCAGTTATTTCTTGTGGCATGAGGAACCCGTACCAAAGACCATATACAAACACCACTAAATCACCGCCTGAAGCAGACCACCTTCCTTGATGATCTTTAAAGAGAAACTCAGAGACACCAGCCATAACGTAAAGATAGACAGACAGACAGACAGACAGACAGACAGACAGACAGACAGACAGATAGATAGATAGATAGATGGATAGATAGATAGATAGATAGATAGATAGATAGATAGATAGATAGATAGATAGATAGACAGACAGTGATGCTGCACAACTATATATATAAATACTCCAATACTTCAATCCTATGTTCCACGGGTCTTTAAAAAGCAGTTTGCATGGTGCTACAGCTCCGGTGAAGTAAAAACATAAACAATTGGGTGTGTCTCAGTCTCTCTGTGTAAGTAAAGAGTTTAATTACAGACAAACACTGCCCCTCCCTTTAGAGTAGCTAGGGTACACAAATATAGCCCACTGCCAGCTGCCCTGATAGGAATGCAGCTACTGGGCGTATTGGGTTTCCAGTCCACATTACAAAGAGGCATGCTACAGTTCTGAGCCTCATACATGAGGAGGAAAACACCAGCAACACTGAGTTGATGAAGAAATAGTCACATTTCATTCAACACCTCTAGCTTTCAGAGTTGGCATCCTCATGTGGTAAATGTCAAGCTTGGCTTTTACAGTTACAGATTACAGATTACTATTGCATGGTATAAAGGCATATAATGCTAAAACTAATAATATAAAAATAAATTCAAATGTCATAATGGTTATGTATATAATTATAGACACACAATACTTGATGATGCCTTTATACCGATACTCATAACACATTGTAGCAATGGTGCTCTTTCTATTACTAACCTGCTGATAGCCTCTCAGTGATATGACTTACTTCTATGAATTACTTCAGGCTTTCACTTGTAGACTTCAAGTAATAAATAAAAGGAAATTTCACATCGGTGTATTCTTTTGTGATAGGAAATCACAGTATCTGCCTATAATTTTTGTGTGTGTATGTGTATGCCTGTGGGGTGGTGGTAGCGAGTGGGGTCGGGTGTTAATAGTATAAAACACAGTGTGATAGATCAAACAGAAGTTAAAACCATGACCATTCCAACCATGAATTTTACAGGGAACTAACATTCATGAATACACAGGACAAGATGTTACTATACCTTGTGCCATAATCCAAGGAAAACACTTGTAGAAGCCCAATTCAGATAAAAAATGCAAATGATACAACCACCACCAAATGAACACCATAGCAGACATCAGGCTGCACCATCATAGATCTACAGAGTCATTCATAAGATGGCACTATTTGCCAGTTACCTACCCTGACCAACAGCGGTATGCTAGGGTATGCTTAACTAAAGTCAAGTCAATCACATTACATTATCCTTACAGCAGAAATCCACTAACAAATGGTTCACCTGGCAAAGTATCATTTTTATTATAAAACCCTCTTACCTTCCCCAGACTCTTGTTAAAACTCTTCATTGCAGCTTCAAATGTCTCTGCATCCAGGTGTTGCTTATGTCCAGGCTTTGGAAAACCTTCTCTTGATACTACAAATATTGTTTAGGCCAGATACAGAAAATAAGATACCTTCTTTTCAACCCTCCTTGTGAAGTTCAATGTGTATTACTGTTGGTGTGTGCATAGCCGTGCTGGTTTCCTTTTATAGAGACATTATAGCCACAAATAGCCTACAGATAGCAGTCAGCCTTCTGGACACCGGCAACAACGTTCCTGCTGTTAGCTTCTAGAAACAGGGACTGGATTGTATCTTCACTTTTTCCTTTTCAATACTTTTTCTGAAGGGTATAAATCCTCTCATAGTATATCACCATAAGCAATGGAATGCTTTCCCAGTATCAAACGTTTTTATATTTTATATATAAGTTACAATATGACTGACATAGCAGACGTCATACAGAAATGAATAGCATTATACACTCAGATGACAAATTATTTGGCTGACTGAGTTTATGTTTAGAGAGCTTCCTTGTTGGTACTAGGTGATTGTATTGATGGGAAAGAGAAAACAACATACTCTTTTACTGAAACAATCACTGGTGCGATGGACAATATAAACCAGAGTTCCTCAAATCTGGACCTCTGTGCCCAGAGTACTGCTGGTTTTCTATTCTGCCAGGTAGTTTCCATTCTAGCTGTCTAATCAGGGGTTGATTAAGACCTGGGATGCCAGGTGAAGGCACTTAACTTGGTAGGAGAGAAAACCAGCAGCACTCTGGACCCCGAGGCCCGGATTTGAGGAACTCTGATATAAACAATTCAGTCAGGCATTCATCTCTTGGGCCCTTGACTGTGACAATCATCTTATTATGATCATCGTATTAAACATTCATGAATGTTTTAATCTGAGGCCTATTGCGCAGAACTCATACTGTGTGATTAGGCCATTGTAATGGCCTAAGACTGAATAAGAGATTGAATAAAGAGATCTCCCTTTGTGAATTCATAAGAACGTTTTTGACAGCTGAACTGAAAACCAAGTGCTTTGTATAAATGCAGCTCTAGGTCCAGTTCAGAATGAATACTGAAGGCACAGCCTAGTAACCTTTCAGTTTTTGAAGTTTATACAATACAGGGCATGTTGTGCTACAGTAATGAATGAGTGTTAATGATGAGTACTATTTTAAAATGGCCTATCCTTTTAAACACCAAGACAAGATGTACATTTAGCCCTAAAATAATCCAAATCCCCTTTTAAAAACCCATAAACGAGCCAACAGATTGAGAGACACCTCCACATGTTTCCAAATATTAACTTATTAGGCAGCGCCAAACAATTTTATTTCCTTGTTGTTTGCCAGTACACTTCCACATTCCCCCTATCAGTGAGTGAAAGCAGACCTCTGGATTAGATGCTAATCCTTTAAGTACACTACATTCTTCATTCCTGTCACAGCTGTTCTCATCTATTTTTGTCCAGCCATCACCCTCCCCGTCTGTCTGTGGCAGCAGCACTCATGGTTAAATCACAATCAGACAAGGAATGCACCAATACTACTATTCACTGCCATCTCCTTGTTATTGTACCTCTTTTCCTTCAGTCATTCTATTCTGTCCTATTAAGGTAAGGAATATTGCCAGGACACAATTGCACTTCTTGCACTTCTTTGTAAATTCGATAACAGGAATTTAAATGCATTCTACTTTTGCACTCACTGTGTCTCTGGATAAGAGCTTCTGCTAACTGCCTAAGACATAAATGTGAAAATAAATGATTATGGGTGCTAAATTTAAAGTATCTTCTGATAATATCAAATTACTTTTGGTTGGTTGGTTTAAAGCAATAGCTTTATAACCATTAAATGATTGTGATATAATCCCTTTTTCTCTGACTAATATCCTGTTATCCTGTGAAAAAGGCAAAAGGTCAGATCACTTATCTTTGATTTCACGTTACATAATATCTTAATTTAGCCGGGTAGTCCAGCCCCTTAGTCAATACCACTATCGGTACCTAATTCAGGCCATCCACCACTTCCATGAATATATTTTTTGATTAGCTAGTTGGATTTAAACTTCTGTTATCACAATTCATCTATCAATTATATAAAAAGGGAAATCTTTTAACAATAAAAAAATGTTTGTTAAAATGTCTTTTCAAAAGTGATATTTTTAAAGATAGATTGCTGTTCTTAATTCTTTAAACAGACATTTCCAGAGTCTAGGGACCCTAATTGCAGAACATGAATGAACTCTTTTCAAACTTTGTTCCTTATAACTTATACCATCTTCAAAAACAACTAGCAACTAACAACTTTCTAGCAGCAGATTTCACATTAGTTATCAGGTAGCCAAAACTTTAACCAAGATATTATTTTCTACTTTAGACCTGCCATCATTTAGGTTATGCAGTCATTTAACCTACTATCAATAAATCTCACAAGTATAAACTGGTATTTTGATGGTCATATTGATGTGTGGAATGAAAAATAACAAACACTCATGATGTGTACACATTCAGTTGTGTTCCCAGAGTCCCAGTTTTATTACCACGTTGGCACTGTGTTAATTCTCCACAATTCCCCACTTACTGCATACGGGTGGCCTCTTGAGGCAGAAGAAGATGTCTCTCTCGCAATATGAGCCCTACCAGACAGTAATTGACTCTCAAGCAAGTCTATCAGATGATTATCAGGAGACAATTCACAGTGGACCGTCTATCTGATGAAATGCCAAACTATAAAAATGTCCTGAGTGGTCATACCACAGCTGCATTTCCCTGGTGGTGGTGGTGGTAGCAGGTCACCCACTCTTAGCGTGGCATTGCCCCAGGAGGTACAGTCACTCACTGTAGATACCATTGACACAATCAGACACCTAGAGGGTGACAGGAGTGGCTTAGTGGGAAGAGAGGCCACCCTGTACCCAAAACATCATATATTTAATCCCTGCAACAACCGATGTGTGTCCATCAACAGCCAGGTGTCCTGTTGAAGTAACATTGTGCAAGTACTGCAAGTAGATAAATGCCTTAAATGTGACAGTTTTCATGAGTGCAGACCGACGTTCATAAAAAGAGGCCTCTCAAAGCTTATGTATCACTTTATTGTTGCACATCAGCAAGAATGTAACTGTGAACGCTTTTACACACATTTATTGACGAATTGAATAATGAACATTGTAATGTATGAATAATGTGAGAATGTGTGGTGAATGCCATAGAATAATGCAAGGCGAGTATATATATAGTTTTGCACATTCTAACTCTGAAGCAGGATCAATAAGCACAATTCCTCCAATTTGGTGCTGTCTGATTTGTACTTTTCAGAAATATTTCTGCAAAGTGTAGAATCACAAGTCTTTCTTTAAGGGAGACAAATTTAGCGCTTGCTGCAGGTGTTGGAAGATGTGAAGCAGAGATCAGCCTGTCACAGCACACTAAATGACGCTCGCTCCTGCTGTGCAGCCAGTCCAGGGTTGTGCCATTTTATTTTAGTGCAATCTATAAAACGTTTGAGGGCTTCACATTGTCATGGACACTATTTACCAGCAGTACATCCATAACTTCCAGCAAAGTGGTTTGAAGTAGAGGTAGCCAACATCATTCACTCTTCAACTGAACCTATTTAACCTATTTCTTTTTGACATTATAGAGCTCTCTATTCATGCTTCACTGTGTGTTTCTCTCCATTGTGATTGCAGTCACAAACAGATTATGCAAAGCAAAGTTTTGGCTGTTCAAGTTGTTCATTCCAGAAAATGCCAGTAATTTTTCCATATACTATTAGCAGCGATTAAATTAATTAATTAATTAAACAGACAAAAAGCAGAATAAATTGGGTCAAAAGCTTTGCTAAGAAAATTAAAAAACAAACAAACAAAAAAAAACACATTCCAACAATTTGTCCTTACATAATGTTTAACAGTAACATCACTTTAAATGTTTCAGTACCAAAAATGAAGAGCTTGTTCATAACAGTCAATATCTTCCACATACATGTCTCTTAGCTGTGGTCAAGGTGGGTAGAAAGCGCTGTTGAAAAAGTCAGAGGGGATGTGACCATCTGGAATGTCAAAGTCATCTAACACCTCTCTCTCAAGGCCCTGAGTCAAGGGCTCCACGTCTTCGTCTGAGGTAGAGGGATGAGTGAGGATAATCCGCGGTATCTGTCAGATGATTGCCAAGGAAGGATTGGCAGGATTGGGAAGGAGATACATAAGTCTTACAGGTTCTTACCTGATTTGCCCTCACTGGAATTTCGGAAAAATAATGTAACATGGGTCTTAAGTTTTAAGAGGATTCTTAATATGAATAGCCAAAATAAGGTGGTTTGATTGGTTCGATGGCATATTTAATGTTGACTATTTGATTAATTTATTAATATGATTTATTTGAAAAACAAAATAATGGAGAGAAACATTTTGATGGCATGGTGAACAGATTGTATCATTAAGAGAAAATAACATGTTAGTGAGAGATCTGCTCACCGTCATGGTATTTTTCCCCACTTGAAGTGTATTGCTTTTCATCAAGGCCTCTGGCTTCCTTTCATACAAGGTCCAATTAGGGTCACTCTCCAAATCAGACTGAAACGCATAAACAAAACAGTAGGAAAAAGATAGGGTGGGCTTGTTTTGAATACATACTATGAATTTTGGTTCAAGAGCTTTTGTACAATAATAAATTCCTTCTGTTTGTTTTGTCATTTTGGTATAACACTCACAATCCCATTGCCATTGCAAACAACCGCTTCAATCTTCTTGGATAAGCAATCCACTGAGCTCTCCATCCTTGGTTGCTTGATTCTTTGGCACCCACTGTCCTGACTGCACTGCTGTTGACTCACGGTATCCTGAGCAGCAGAGTTGTCCTGGACACAAACCTCCCATGGCAGCATCCTCTCTCGAAGCACTTTCATCTTGATGCAACTTCCAGCAGTCCTGAGGGCGCCAACTGCTTCGTGGTGGGTCACCCCCTGCATATTGAGGCCATTAACCTGGAGAGACCGTGGTCAAAGGATACTTTTAGGGCTAGTGAAAGTAGGAGCAAAAGTCAGAGGTGAGTAATTGAAGCAAGTGACACAGATTCTCTGAAAATAGCATGTTTATTTCCAGTATATAGCACTGATATCGAATTTCTCATTCTCAGCCTCAACCTAACCAAGTGTGAATTTAAAGATTGTTTTTCAATTTGTGTGTTCTGCTTTCTAATTGTCAGTGATGCAATTTTAGTTGTTTTGGCTTTATCACTGAATGTACTGCAAGCTGAGTGTCCTCTGCTTGTCTTAGAATGCCCTCCTTTGGTCACAAGAGGAACAGCAATATGTAGTTAGTGAATGACCACCCTAAAGATCATACACTTCCTTGTGATTTCTATTTGGTCAACAATATTTCAGACTGTTGGTTGTATCTTTAAGAGTTTAATAGTTTTATCATAATTCAATGGAACAAGTAATTTTAATTACAATAATAGAGATTGTGAACATGAAAAAAATTATCCCTGTCCTACCTCCAACACTCTATCTCCAACATGGATCCCTGCCTTTTCTGAGGGCCCCCCTTTAGAAACTCGGGAAATGAAGATGCCCTGAAAGGAAATGCTCATGTCAATCTAACTTAAGGTTGTAATAAAAATCTGTTGAAGGCATTTGTTGCATGTGAAATAATTTAATGTGTACACATGTATGGACGAGGCTCTGAACAATTGAGCAATCTTGGCTCTTCTGCCTTAGCACTTACCTCATCATGTTCTTTGTAAGGCAAAGAACCTTTCCCCCCGGCAATGCTGATTCCCAAACTGCTCCTCTGGCCAGACACTTTGATCTGTAACTAAGAGGAACAATTTGAATTACAAATAACATGTATTAACTTGCAGAATTGAATTTCTATGCAATCAAGGTTATAGGTTATCAATCATTTAGTAGAAGCTAATGGAGATAATTTGTGATTTTAAAAAGATATGGCTGCAGTTACTCTTAATGGCACTTGGGAGATGAATGATTCTTGAGGAGGAGTCTTCTCTGGGGCCAAAGACGGGTTCACCTGCCCTGTGGTGGAGGAGATTTGACTGTTCAGACCAGGGTCTCTGTGGAGGCTGGACCCTGCATTGAGAGCTCTCTGTCGTTGCAATTTCCTGTCCTCTC
This sequence comes from Gephyroberyx darwinii, assembly GCA_900660455.1. Classification (NCBI taxonomy): domain Eukaryota; kingdom Metazoa; phylum Chordata; class Actinopteri; order Trachichthyiformes; family Trachichthyidae; genus Gephyroberyx; species Gephyroberyx darwinii. The sequence continues at coordinate 104,533 of CABFOQ010053975.1, forward strand.
GAATGTCTCCTCTCTGATGACGAAACCGACGATGCATTGCGTCACTCTGTGACAGCTGGCCCGCACCATCCTGGAGATGAGAAATTCACTCAGTTACATAATGTGAGATATAGCAGTGCCTCCCAAAGTGGGGTCCACTATTTCACCATGATCTCACTCACTAGGCATTAGCAAAATGAGGGACTGTATAGTCTTCATCATAGGTTTCTCTCCCCTCACCTACAATATAGACAGTTATTAAATTCTGTACCAAGTCATATTTAACAACACAAATCTCTCAGATGGGATTTCATTGGATGAAATCTTATTCAATGGGGTCGGAGGCCTAATGCAGTTCTATTTGGACAAAAAGAGTTTGTTAACTTCTGAGATATATAATGACTGTGGTGGAGACCTGTAGTAAGACTCCATTTCCATCTCTTAAAAAGGCACCTAATAAAAAGTTGTATCTTTATATTGGGATAAACTACATGAACTGGATTAGAAATCAAAACTGGAAGACAAACCTCCTCAGGTTGCTCGATTTCTTCAGCATCCTTCTCTGGGCTGGAGCAACGACCACGCACACTGTCGCTGGCTGGGACCAGCTGAGGCCCCCCTTGCAGATGCTCTTTGTTTGCCACCCAGCACAGGCCTGAGATGGGCCAGTTTTGGCTACTGGCCCTGAGGGACGGGTTAGCGTGAGCATTTCTACACTCCTGGAGATAGTCAGAAGACACCACTCATTGCTGAAAATGTAATATCCTGAAGGAAATAACCTGAGTCACAACAAGGGATCAGGTACATGTTTATTTCATTCTTTAATACTCTATTTCTGATTTGCTTCAAGCAAGTGGTTATCAATCCTTGTCCTCTAGTACCACCGCCCTGCTGGTTTTTTATCCTACCAGGTAGTTTGCATTCACCTGGCGTCCCAGGTGTAAACCAGGCCGATTAGATGGCTAAATTGAAAACTAGCAGGGTGGTGGTACACTGCTTTAAACCCTGTCCCTGCAATCTAGAAAGTAGACTGATCTGCTGCCAAAGCGGGAAATGGGGTGGGAAAGCGCAACCTTTTCTCAACGCTAATCCTGGCAGGACTCTGACTCTAGCCAGAAGGGTGCTTGTCATGCTTATTTTGTGCAGCAGGGGGAACCATAAAGAGTATTTTCTGCAAAGTCTAACAGAACTACCATTTCATTGGAATAAATGGTTTGATTTAAGACCTAAATTCCTGATGTAAGGCAAGCACCATGATAAAGGAGGTTGATTCTCCAAAAGCTTAGCTTGTTTTAGTCCTCTTTCTCTCTTCTTAAGCCAAGAGCTGCAAAAGCTACAATGCATTTTGAAGAGTAGGCAAAGAAAGAGGGAATGAAGCATGATGTTTAAAGATGCACTGTAGTCTCACTGATAGCTTCCACTTCAAAATGGTGGAAGGCCAACTAAAGCACTACACTGCTCCATTTATCTGTTGAAGAAAAAAGAAATCAGTCCATAGAAAGGTCAGTACCTGAAACTGAACAACTGATCAATTGAGGCGACTAAAATACCAAGGCTTTACTCACAAAACTCCTAAAATGATTTCAAAGAAGACTATAATTCAATGGACAGTATTTGAAATTATGTTTTAATGTAACAGCAAAATCTATCCTTTAGGTTTATAACTCTGGATGTGATGAAGACAAAAGAATAGCGACGTTCAATCCCTGACATGCTGAAAACATGCTAACAACATGCTCAGCTCATGCTGTTATGGCACATGCTGGTAGAGCATTACAAACATCATGCATCATTGGACAGACAAAACAAGCGATGGAGGGGGTTATGAAATGGGATAGCAATCTTTATCCATCTCTATATTTCATAACTTCCATGAAATAGCGTGTCATTTCCATGCCAAGCCAGTTTTAGTCTATCTGACTTTGCCTCTTATTTTTGGAATGATGGATAAGAAAGAACACAAAATATTTCTCTAGTTAAATGTTTAGATATTAGCTAATTTGACATTTAACTACATATGATGACGTTCAACATAGCTCTGCGATGACACCTTTAGCCAGAAAGTAAGATATCCTCTCCAAACTAAACATTCATTCTGTGAAACGTTAAAATGGGACAAGCTGACTAATAAAGTTAAAGGAATAACAAACATGTTTAGTTTTGCACCCATTTTATTGGATCAGTGGTTAAAAGTCATCAAAATCTCTAGGCTCAGTGTCCATGCCTATTTGAGATCTGTGTTTTGTGCAGTTTGATCAGGAAATAATTAAAAGATAAAACCAACATTTGAACCAATTTCTATGGTCCACTTATTGCAATCAAATTAAAAACAAAATAACAAATTTTATAATGTACCTCATAAAAGAATACGTTTTTTGAATAAGACGCAGAAAACTTTGAGAAGTGCCTTAAAGTATAACTTCTAACAACTGCATTTTTAAAGGATTGCATCCTTGTGACCTCATTCTAACGGATAACTCCAATGATGATTCTATACAGTATTGTTTGTTAGAGAGAAAGAGACATTTTTTAAAAATGCAGCTGTTTTTAGCATCTATTTGATAAACATTACAAAGCAGTGAAGCACAGCAGATATAAATAAGACAGCCTTGTCACTTCGGCACAATTGTATTCTGGACGAGTAATTAAAGCTAGGTGTTATACAAAATCCAAAATTAATTAATTGACAAAATCTATTTATAATCAACATAATTCTAGGGTTAGCCCAGAAGTTTTAACAAATGAACAAAAAGAAGATTCAAGGCTGTCTACTAACCCAATGACAATTATATGGTTTAATAAGACATTAGCAACTGCATTTTGTTCATTGGTTTAATTTTAAAAAGGAAAAAAAAAGTACCAAGTTCAAAGAAAAAGTTTAAAAAGTCTGCAACTGATTAAGAAATTTGCTATACAATTTTATTTACATCTGAGCTGCCAAAAAGTATAAAAGTATCAATATTCACAAATGACTATACAATAATCCTTAATCAGTAGGTCCAAAAACTTCTGGTTTTATGTTTGCCCAAAATGTAAAAAGAAATATTCACCCAGTGTTTTAAAAATAGATATAGAACAAATATATAATACATTTAAGAAGATTTTGACCATATTATAGACGTATAATAGTGCAACTACCTAATGTATATTTTTTTGTAAAAAGAGGCATTTAAAAAATCTTTAAAATATCTTTTAAAAAGGAGCAAATCTGTGCAGATTATTGCTGTGGAAATCATTTAAAAAGAGGAAGGCACATTGGCCCTGGTAGACAAACACATTTAGCACAGGACTGAAGATGAAGTAAGGTAAAGGTGTCCCAGGGTTTAATCAAAGGAGGGTAGGCCACACTTGGGTTTGTAGGTTAAAAAAGGGCTGAGAGGTTGTGCAGGAGGACATGGCAAGAGACACAGGAGGTAAAAACATTTCTGAGGTAAAAGTCACACAGACGTGGTCACTCTGTCTGTAGCGTTATTGACCTCATTTTTGTTGGAGTCCAGGCCTTTAGCAGCATTCAGGTCGTTACGGAGGTTCTCAGCTGCTTTCTTCATAGTTTTCAGCTCACCAGGGTGAGGTGTGGCCCGTCGCATCAGTGTTCTCTGCGTGAAGATGACCAATTGAAATTATTGTTAAATGGACTATACCATTATATGTATATCTAAAGTGGTCATAGCTGTGAGATTTCAAAAATAACTTGTCAATATTAGCTTTTCTTTTTTTCCTTTTTCTATCACCACATTATGCCCTCACCTTTTCATCATCCTCATCGTCGTCATCGTCCACGAAGTGAATGGCACTGATCCTGTTCGAGACTTTGTTGTCCCAGGTGTCGTCCACCATGTCATTCACCAGGCTCTCCAGGGCACCACAGCGAGCAAGATTATCAGACCCTGGAATAGTTTTTAAAATATGCCATCAGAAGACACCCGTGCAAACATAAAAACAGTTTAATATAAAGAATTACAGACGTGAGCCGAAAACATAGCACAGTGAATAGACTGCTTTGGTGGATTAAAATCAATATGGTTGGTATGATTGCTTCTCTGCAATCTGCCAACTCAAGAAATGAAGGCTGTCACATAACGCAGTGCTCATAAGGGAGAGCCTGAAACTGCCAGATCACAGTTTCAAATCCCAGCTTAGTCACAGGCTTACAGCAACACAATCTCCCCCCACCCCCACTTCAGCCTCACTCGTTTGACCTCCATCAGACTCCATCCCTATCGCCTCCACAAGTGAGAGAGGGTCGACATAAAAAAACTGGCTTTTCTTGTTGAGACAGATACAAGCACCTTTGTAAAGTACAATGTCAAGGAAGGAGCAACCATTTTCCATCGAATCACAAACACTCACAGAATTCAGGGTAAGGTTGTTGATGACAAAAAAATACAATAAACGATTGAATCAGGCATAGATAGAGCCAGCCCTCAACTGAGAGAGACTCTTTATCCAGTGGGCAAGCTTTTAATGGCAGCAGGCCAGCCATGGCTAAGCCTCTTTAGTTGTCCAATCCACTGCGTTTCTGAAAAACATAACCAAGGAGGGCCTCAAGGGACAGGAGAGGCCCCAGATTTGCTATAGGCGTTGTGATCCCTACAGGATCTTGTAATCGACATCAATTGGAGGGAAGGATCAGAGGGCGCTGAGCACGCTGTGCTTCCCCGAGCAGATCATGTGATAATGTGATCAGAACCATGGGGCATGGAGATGATACTCTATTTAATATATACTCTATTTAATATATACACACACACCACATGTACACACCATCCATCATCATCATCATTGCACCAGTAGCTGTTCAAAAATCTCACCAGGTTTTCATTTTAATCAACCAATATGAAAGAAATCTAAATAGTTACTGCTACTGATTAACACTTGTCATACTTGATCATGACAGCTGTTCAACTTTGGAGGATACCATGATCCTATTTAAGGGTTATATTATGTCTACATGAAAAAAACATTACCTTTGTTGTCAGATTCACACGGCTGCTGAGGGAGCAGCACGCAAGTGAGCACCTTCTCCCCTGAGTCAGGATCCTCGTCTGTCTGAAAGGTAAGGAGCGGCTGCGACTGGTTCTCTGATAACCACAAGGCCTTCAGTCGTAGTGTGGTCAGTGACAAAGGCAAGTGGGTGAGCCTGGACACAAACAAGAAGAGTTTTATAACTGGTTCATTCAAACCATTCACTATGGTAGCATACTGAAGAAACTGAAATTGTTCATATCATATACAATATAAAGAAACCACAAGATATTTATTTCAATACTGTGTACATACTATGACATAATTATCTCCTTGGGAACTCAGGGAATTACTGTCAGCCCTCCTGATATATAGCAGCTTTTTCCCCCTTTAATCTTTATGCAGTCATGGGCCACAATTTAGCTCAATTTCCACCCCAAAAACAATTCTGGTCCTAATGTTTAGATTTAGTACTTATGTCATGTAAGGATGGTGATAAACTTGGCAACTGTTTGGACAGTTCAGAGGGGCAACGCTCTCAGCAGCATGAGACGCAGAGGTCATAATGTTCATATGTGATTAAAGTAATGACCAACAATCCAGAGGCAATTTCTTGGCCATGGTTTCCCATTAGAGTTGCTCAAAAAGTTGTATATCAAACTAATCCAAAAAAAAAACAGGTAGTGCTGTAACTTGCTCTGAAACCAAAGCTGGGACATTAGGCTTTGAATCAAAATTAAAGTTACCCCCAACCCCAAATATATTAATCTATATAACAAAGTGTTGTTTAATATACCTATTTCCAGAGACATCAAGCACATGCAGTTCTGTGGCTTGTGACAGCTCTGATGGGATCCTTGTCAGTCTGTTTTCTCGCACACAGAAGACGTTTATGCTGCTGCAGCCTCCAATCTTGGGAACATAAGAGACAACATGATTAGCCCTAAATCTGTGTCCATACCGGTGTCCTGTGAACCACTACCTTATGGCTGAATTAAGGTTCCAAAGGCAGTTTTTCTTTCCTAGATTTGTGTACTCACAATAATATAAATGCATATTCTCTATAAAATTTCGACTTTCCCCAAATACCAGGACAGAAACAACCTGAATAATTCTGTTCTCAGTATTCAGGCGCTTTGCCCTACAATTGGTGTTCTTGATGGCAGACCAATTGAATGTCAATGGGATGTGGGAAAGGGAACTAAAATTAGACACAATTAGGCCTAGTGGCCAGTCAAAGTAGAGACTTGATGGGCCAGCTAAAGTGCAGACTGTAATCTATTAATCTATTAATCTGCTCAGGCACAGACCTGAGCAGGGTACAAGTACTGTTGTAGAGATTCATCATGTTAAAGGGAGCTGGATAAGCTTGGGCATTTACAAGGATAAATACAATAAGTTCTGCTGACACCTATAAGAGGTCGTCAAATGTCAGCAAAACTAATTGACAAACATAGTGAATCTAGACAGTAGACAAATCTCAAATCACCAATGCCAAAACAACTTGAAATACATTACATTGGGCCTAAGTATTGTGAAATTATCTCTGCATCCATGTTAATGTGTGATGCAAAGATAGACACATCCCAGCCAGGGAAAGAGTAAGCCTTTGCTATGGGCAACTAATCAATAGAATCCATAAAACTGAGCCAATGGTCAAGTAGCATAGCAAACTACATGCTCAATATGGGTCAGGATTGTTAGAAATGTCATGCAATGTTGATGGTTTGAGAAACAGTGACACTGGCGACTCATTATCTAGGCCAAGTGTGTTGAACTGTTATATTTCTCCTAACACTGCAGTCTTTGCATCATTAAGACACAAAGGCATTGTGTAACCTCTAAAGAGCCCTTTCAGATTAAGCTTTAACCCAGGCATGCCTTCACTTTAACAGACAAGAGGTTAGAAAAGAATACAAACACAATGGGAACAATCAGCCAGAACTGAAAAAAACACTGAATAACAGAAGTGCAGTGAGTGAGCAAAACAAGTAAGGGCATTGTTGACCCAACAACTGTCGATAATGTGAATGAAGTTTAGACAGTTTCATTCAGCATTAAGGTTCAATTTAACAGCTTTGCTACAGTGTCCCCAAAACAAACAAATATTTGTGTGCATTTCATGATTTTGACATTTCTGAGCTATTAAAAGGTATATTCTCAAGAGAGCTTTGACCTTGTGATTTTATATAAATCATTCAGAATCATTTTAAACAAAAACAATCACATCCACAGGTTTGGTGTATCTTTTAAAGAATTAACTGATGTTACTTACATGTTTAAAGTTAATACATTACGTTACAGATCAGTGAGCCAAGGTGCATACCGTATCACACCTCAACTTTTACTCTTCCCACCAACTATACAAAAACAGCTGAATGCCCTAAAATAATTTTAAACATGTCCCCTAGAATTGTTTGTGAAGAGACTATTTCTTCAAAATACTGACGTCCACAGTAGGATCAATTTGATTGGTCCAACAAATATGTTTACGGGGAGCTGATGCCCCGTTATGTAATGATGATGATGTAAGCTTGCATACCCAGGCAATGAAATGTCAAAATTCTTTTTTTTGACAATGCAAAACATACCAGCTCCATTTCCTGTGGCACTGAGGTATTTATTATATTTGGTTTAGTTATTTTAGGGATCATGACTCCTACATTGTTGATGCCTGGACATTTTCACATTTGTTCAAGAAATTGAAATGATATTGTACCAATATTGAGCCTACCTCCTTAGGTAAGGATGCTAACTGATTTCTGTCACAGTTGAAGTTGGAGAGTCGCTTCAATTTCCCAATACTTCTTGGCAAAATCTGTAACAATAAATACATCAAAAACAATAATTAAAAACAACATCAAGAGCTTGCCCATTATTATAACAAAAGCACTATGAAGGTTTTACCTCATCTTGTTTGTCTCTTTGTTATAACCCTATTATAACTAAAGGAATACACCACGTTTTGGGAGAGCAGCGCACTTACTTAACAGTTGTTGCATAGGCAGAAATGGAAAAAACTGACCCCAAACCTGTGTTTGCCAGTGTCCTAATTCCAACACTGGAAACATTATCCAAGCAAGTATTCAATTTAAGTGTGGGATGTTTTTAGCTACTGGTCTAATGGCATCCAAATCATAAAATACTGAAAAAGATCGACCCTGTCCCTTTAGCAGAGTAGAAAATCTAGGTCCTGTGCAGCTATGATATGTAGAAGGTCTATATACTGTATCATTATACATGATCCAATAAACATAACAACCAACAGTGTTTAGTGTGTGCAGTGTATCTGTGTTTGTTGCCATTTGTGTGCTTCTGATGGCTAGTGTTTTATTATAGCAGTAATACCTGAGAGGGGTTTCGTCAATGTGACCATGGGTACTTTGGTGATGCAGCATGTTACGTGGCACAGTCAAACAAGATTACATCTCACATCGATTTTAATGTATTTTGGCTGATTTCAGTTTAAATATTGCCAATATTGTCAATACAATGCATTAAGCTGCCAAATCAACCAAAACAACAGCTGATGTTATATACATATATATACATATATATATATATATATATATATATATATATATATATATATACTGTATATA